>BFEA01001412.1:23732-34663 GCA_003427395.1 Chara braunii
TTTTTTTTTTTTTTTTTTTTTTTTTTTTCCGTCGATTGATTGAATGATTGAATGATTGATTGATTGATTGATTGATTAATTGATTGATTGATTGATTGATTGATTGATTGATTGATTTCTTCGATTTTTATTTTTTCTCGTTGATTGTTGTTTGATTGATTGATTGATTGATTGATGGATTAATTGATTTATTGATTGATTGATTGATTGATTAATTGATTGATTGACTGGTGGGGGAGGCGTTGTCCCACCCTGCGAATGATTGATTGATTGATTGATTGATTGATTCGATTTTGTTTGTTTTTTTATTCATTGATTGATTGATTGGTGGGGGGAGGGGTCGCCCCACCCCCCGGCCACCCACCACGAGCATGCGTGGACACACACACACACACACACACACACACACACAGACACACACACACACACACACACACACACACACACACACACATAACAGGGGGACGAGGAGCGAGGATGGTGGGAAGAAGAGAGGAATCACCAAGCACAGGAGACAACTTGTAAAGACATTAAGAGCCGGATAGAGCAATAAATAAATAAATAAATAAATAAATAAATAAATAAATAAATAAATAATAATGATAATGAAAGATAAGCCTTGATGGAGGATTGTGCTGAATGACAACGACCGAGGAACTCAGGCGAATACTGGAGGGCGACACAGCCCAGCTGGCACACAAGCTCGTTCAGAGCTTATTGCGCGACAAGAGATGCGCGAAGGGCAACGGTTATGGGCCAGGAGCAGGCTCGCAGCTTGCAATAAACCCAAATCCGATTTTGCGCACAACCCATGCGCACAGTAATACGAATAACGAGGCATTCGGAGTAGTGATGTTTCGCTCAAATGGGCGAGACAATCAGAAGGCGTGTGATACAAATTGTATCCTCCCAATCAAGGGGAGTTGTTTCAATTTTTTTCTACTATTGTTTTTATTTTTTGTTTTTGTTCTTTGATTGATTTGCGTAGGCCTCCCGCCTCACGTCACCAACAACGTTTGTATTGCCTACGGGCAATATCTCTCGGAAAATAACAATGACGGGGCACTATTTTTTTTTTTTCTTTCCTTTTTTTTATCTTTTTCGTACACAGGTCACCAGTAGAGATGTTCCACCCAATTGAGTAGGACAGTCGAAAGGCGTATGATAAGGATCGATTCCCCCCAATCAGAGGGAGGTGTTTCAATTTTCTTCCATTGCTTTTGTTTTTTGTCTCTTGATTTGTGATTCTATTTTTTTTTGCTTAAGTTTTCCGCCTTACTTTACCAACGACGTTTGTATTAACCGCGGACAATATCTCTCGGAAAGTAACGATGGCGGGACACTATTTTCTTGTTTTCTTCTTTTTTTCTTATTTTTTTATTTTTTCGTACACAGGTCACCAGTAGTGATGTTTCGCTTAATTGAGTAGGATAATCATAAGGCGTGTGATACAGATCGTATCCTCCCAATCAGGGGAAGTTGTCTCAAATTCTTCTCTGCTATAATTTTTGTTTTTGTTTTTTGTATGTTTTTTTTTTATATTCTTTTGCTAAAAGTCTCCCGCCTCACGTCACCAACAACGTTTGTATTGCCCGGGGGCAATATCTCTCGGAAAGTGACGATGACGGAGCACTATTTGAGCAAGTGGAACATCCCTCGGACTCCTATCATCGGATTACCGCACAGGCTTCTCGCTTGACCGTTATTCAAGATTGCGGACCGAACGACGATAGACACTCCAGTCGGTGCTTCACAGTCGTTTCCGCCATGGATTACCAGGTGGATCAGGAATTGTTGGATCAAATGATCGATGACGAAGAAGATAGGGTTTAGGGTTTAAGCTTCCTCGCCATCACCCCCAAATTTCCCTGGGTGTCTTGATCATTTATGATGCACCACGCATGCGCCACGAGGCTGCACAATCTTCCATTCTTTGCGTTCTTATCGCATTGCACACTGGGGGGTTGAGCTGCTAATAATGCTAGTCTTCTTTCCGTTTCAACTTCTGCGTTGGGCAGTTTGCAGACTAGTCGAGCTAGGGGCGATGGCGTTGAACAGAGAGTGGGCGGATGGGAAGATGGGGATAGCGATTGAGATGTCAGTCTACRTTTTGCTCGCTTTCGTTGCTTTACTTGCTTTTYTTTCCTTTCTCGCTTTCTTACATCACTTGCAAGCTCTGCCACCTCCATCGCCGCTCCGACTCCCGAAACAGTTGTGACTTGAGAGAAGGTGTCCCCTCTGATGAAGCCTTGTATTGGTGGCTAGCGCCAGAAAAGCGCTTCAGGGATCRRCAYTACCCTCCCCACTTTGGYTGTTGYGGCRGGYCTCCCATATTACGSGGAGTTGCCTYTGGGGATGCAGCTGGTCTCYTCATGTTCATTTTTTCRTACGAGTCTTSACGTCAGGTTGTCTRTTGATTGAGAAGGAGGAGAGAGAGGTGACACTTCAACTTTTTGGCAAGAAGAGAGTCCATTTTTTACTGTAAGGAGGGCGTTGGATGTGTAATCGACATATATTTCTCTCTAAAATGTGTTCACTCATGTTTTGAATTGCGTTTTGTGTCTGAATGGCTGATGTAAAGACAAATGTGAGAAGTAATAAGTACGATGCATGACTTATAGTTATATAAAGAAATTTGATGACGAGCGAAGTTGCCTCCAGACATAATATCTATCCACGCATCCACCGACTAAGATCGGCGAAGGGATTGGATATTATGGTGGATGGCAACGATTGGGTACTATGATTGAAGGACAGATATGAAAAATAATAAATATGATGCATGACTTATACATAAATATATATATATATATATATATATATATATATATATATATATATATATATATATATATATATATATATATAAAAGGATTTTTTTGTGATGAGCGAGGTTGCCTCCAGACATAATATCTAAGCGCGTATCGGCAGACAGAGATCGGCGAGGGGATTGGATACTATAATGGGTGGCGCTGATAGCTCTTGATCTCCTACGACGGGTACCGGTACTCCCGATGATATGTATATAGTCGGATTTGCTGGTAATGAATGGGTATGTCCAGGCAATAGTGGGAATACGTATCTCTTTTACTGTGCATCTTAAATAAAAATTATGAGTCTACATGCATGGGTTGATATGTATGGATTCCACCAGGGTAATAAAAAAAGATTGAGCACGTGATTGTTTTTCACGCAGTCTTTGATTAGAGGAACGATTCCGCTGACGACACTCGATGGGTCATTGATTGATCTGCGGCCGGGCCGATGGATGGTATGGCTCCCCTACTTTGGCGCTGCGACCATAATTTTTTCCCCGATCTCACGAGAAATAACTTATTAATGGTCTGATTGAGAATTGAATACGTTGTCGCAACATGCCTGGCCGATGGGACTAATTTGCCACACTACCCCAGCGGTAGTGCCGGTAGGACGCGTCTGGTTCGGATCACGTGGATGGCATTCTATGATTATTCCTATAAGTGCGAGCACCCTTGCATATAGCTATAAATTCCGCAGATGTAATGAATGATATTACAACGATTGCAAGATGTTTTCTAAACACAGATAGCTYGGTRCAATCCTATRCCCCATATGYAGGCATCTATCATCGTATTATTTGCGCTCGATCATATACACTTACGATCTTTTGCTTTGAGATGTTACCGATTGGGGGATATATGTTCTTCTTTTTTAGATCTACTCGCCCTCCAAAGAGGATGTTTCACRCATAGGAATCCCAMGGGACGGGTTATGTGGCATGAAAAGTCATATGCTCGCTTGATAAGGACAGCGGGGGTATGCCGATGAATTACTTCAGAGCTTTATGGCAATTTGGTTTCCGTATCTTGCATCGACATGCTTGTCATAGAGTACTCTAACACACACACGAGGGGGTACACCCCGTCGGCGCTGTTGGTGCTGTGTCCCACCAACCATACCCCTGTGATACATACGTAGTGTTGCACAAGCAGTCGCAAATGAGACCCGATCGGACAGGGAAATGCGATAGCATGGGATCACCTCGTCCACGTAACTGCCAGGAGGAAACTAAAGTACGTCGCTATTCCACCAACCTTCCTTGTGTTTAAGTCCGTATGTATTGTGTTGTACATGTGTTTGTTTGTTTGTGTCTTTGGTTTTGTTGCAGGTTCCGCCAAGGGAGTTCTTCCCGGGAGGTTGGTGGGATGAACTCACTCGGAAAAACGAGTGGCTGAAGAAACAACCGTGTTCCAGCAAACCGGTGTCGGGACTGGTGAGTCCCAAATGACTTCTCGTCACTCGAGAGGCTGAATATGATTAGTTTGTGCACGGCAGAGAAAATCGGAGGCAAGGATGCTAACGGAATCAAAGACGCAAGTGCGGACAATAGGTAGCTAGAGGCTGCCCAAACTCGCCGAGACCCTCGAGCTAGGAAGGAATTATTGAAGCAGGAAGCGATAAAGGACTGTAAGAAAATAGTGAGGGCGATCCTTCCCCCGAAAAAGGAGGACCGCCGAAAAAAGTAGTAGCAAAAGACGCGCGCTGCAAAAGGAGAAGAAGAGGGAGAGGGGAATAAGGCATACGGCATCAGGATGAGAAAAGGTAGCCGGGCCAGGCGGGCCACTAGGACATAGCGACAAGAGGGTCAAGGTAGCCACAGCCTAGGCTGGGACCAGCATCCGGAAAAAAACGGTGTGCGGACGCAAAGGGAACGAGGAAAGAAGACCGTCGTGAGGCGGAAAGACGTCAGGAACATCAAGAAGAGGTGCGGTACCGGCAGAACAAAGTACCAAGAACCACGCGAGGCACAAGAACGGTGCGGTACCGGCAGGACACAGTACCAGGAACCAGGCGAGACAAAGGAACGGTGCGGTACCGGCANGTACCAAGAACCACGCGAGGCACAAGAACGGTGCGGTACCGGCAGGACACAGTACCAGGAACCAGGCGAGACAAAGGAACGGTGCGGTACCGGCATGACAAAGTACCAGGAACCATGCGAGACAAATGAACGGTGCGGTACCAGCATGACAAAGTTCCAGGGACCACACGGGACCAAGGGACGTCGCGGTGCTGGCAGGACGAAGTGCCGGGGACCACCGAAACCAAGCAAAATATGGTACTAACATGGGAATGGTGTCGGGGGCATTCTCTCTGCAATATCTCTGCAATATCTTAATTTAAGCAGCAAAAATAGGGAAAAATGTTGATGTGAGTTGGCCGTTTTTTTTTTGGGCCATAGATCTGAAATCTTATCTCATGGTGGAGAAGATCTAGCCGTTTTTTGTAGGCTGGCACAAAACGGCTAGCTTCGGAATGAGGTGGTAGCAAAATGGAGGAAAAACAAAAAAGGAAAAAGACAAAACTGAGTATTTGGCTCAAGGCTTGGACCAGATACACCAGAAAATTGAAAATCGAAGCTAAAGGCTTAAATTTGAGCAAAGGGAAGCTTGAGAGTAGCTGGGAGTAATGAGAGTCATGGATCTCAGCCAAATCTAAGGCTGAAATTGTGCGGCCACTCGGTAAAATGCAACGGGCTACCCAAAAAAGGCCTAGACCAAGAAAAAAGACAAGAAATGGGCCTTTAGGCCCTTAATTTTAAGTAAAGGCTACATTTTGGGTAGTGGTACCCCAAAAGGCAGCTCTTTTTGAACTAAAAAGAGGCCGGGGTAGGCCAAGGGGTAGTCCGAGAACGTACCGGTCACTCGGACTGCATGTACCTGGCCAAAAGGAGGCCCAGGTACCTCCAAAGAGGCCTAAACCGGAAAATTGGCCTTGGGGATACCTCGGTCCACCTAGAGGCACTTGGAGAGGCCTAGAGGTTGGGCGGCGCACCAGTTTCAGCCTACATAAGCTGAAAGTGCAGGCCGCCACTCTCATTTGAGCATGAGAGGAACCCATGCTGCCAAAATGAGTCCATGAGAGAACCCTAGTGAAAGTAAAGCAAGGGGGAGAGATGGAGAGCTAGCCTGGAGCTTGGCTATGGTCATAGAGCTGAGGGAGAAGGCCTAGAGGCTGGGAGGGAGCTGAGAGAGTGGTCCGCCATAGCCCTCAGGCTATGAGGTACGAGGAGAGGCTAGAAGGGGTCCCCTTAGCCCTCCTTGAGGGAAGGACTCCATAGCCATNGAGAGTGGTCCGCCATAGCCCTCAGGCTATGAGGTACGAGGAGAGGCTAGAAGGGGTCCCCTTAGCCCTCCTTGAGGGAAGGACTCCATAGCCATAGAGGTAGGAGCCTGCCATAGCGTGAGAAGGGGTGTGGGAGGAGGAGAATAGAGCTTGGGAGGAAGGGAGTCGTACCCAATGAGCTAGAACAAAGCTTGGGACTCCATTGCCTAGAAGACCAGCAAGAGGTGAGTGAAAGAGGAGGAAGTCCTCGTTCTTCTTCTTCTTCTTCTTCTTCTTCTTCTTCTTCCTCTTCTTCTTCTTCTTCTTGTTCTTGTTCTTGTTCTTCTTCCTCTTCTTCTTCTTTTTCTTCCTCTCCTTCCTCTCCTTCTCCTTCTTTTCCTTCTTCATCTTCCTCCTCTTGCCAAGACTGCGATTTTTGCTGATTTTGATGCTTGTGTATGTTGCGATTTATTCCAAAATACGCCGATGTTCTTCTCCCTTGTGTACGCGCTCTCAATCTTGTCTCTTTGATAAATTTGATGCCTGTGTGTGTTGCGTTTCACTCCGGGATACTTCGGTGTGCTTTCCCCAAGTGTAGATGCTACCAATCTTGTCTCTTTGATGAATCTGATGCTTGTATGTGTTGCGCTTCATTCCAGATACTTCGGAGTACTTTCCCCTAGTGTAGATGCTACCAATCTTGTCTTTTTGATGAATCTGATTCTTGTATGTGTTGCGCTTCATTCCGGGATGCTTCGGTGTGCTTTCCCCTTGTGTAGATGCTGCCAATCTTGTTTTTTTGATGAATTTGATGCTTGTGTGTGTTGCGCTCCACTCCGGGGTACTTCGGTGTGCTTTCCCCTAGTGCAGATGCTCCCAAACTTCTCTTTTTGATGAATTTGATACTTGTGTGTGTTGCGCTCCACTCCGGGATACTTCGGTGTATTTGCTCCTAGTGTAGATGCTCTTAATCTTGTCTTTTTGATGAATCTGATGCTTGTGTGTGTTGCGGTTCACTCCAAGATACCTCGATGTACTTCCCCCTAGTGTAGATGCTCCCAATCTTGTTTCTATGATTAATCTGATGCTTGTATGTGTTGTGCTTCATTCCAGGATAGTTCGGTGTACTTTCCCCTAGTGTCAATGCTACCAATCTTATTTTTTTGATGAATCTGATACTTGTGTGTGTTGTGCTTTACTCCGGGATGCTTCGGTGTACTTCCCCCTAGTGAAGATGCTCTCAATCTTGTCTCTCTGATGTATCTGATGCTTGTATGTGTTGCGCTTCATTCTGGGATACTTCGGTGTACTTTCCCCTAGTGTTGATGCTCCCAATCTTGTCTCTTTGATGAATCTCATGCTTGTATGTGTTGCGCTTTATTCCGGGATACTTCGGAGTACGTTCCCGTAGTGTAGATGCTACCAATCCTGTTTTTTTGATGAATCTAATGCTTGTGTGTGTAGCGCTTCACTTTGGGATACTTTGGTGTACTTCCCCCAAGTGTAGATGTTCCCAACCTTGTCTCTTTGATGAATCTGATGCTTGTATGTGTTGCGCTTCATTCTGGGATACTTCGGTGTACTTTCCTCTTGTGTAGATGCTACCAATCTTGTCTTTTTTATGAATCTTATGCTTGTGTGTGCTACGCTTCACTCCAGGATGCTTCAGTGTACTTCCCCCTAGTGTAGATGCTCTCAATCTTGTCTCTTTGATGAATCCGATGCTTGTATGTGTTGTGCTTTATTCTGGGATACTTCGTAGTTCTTTCTCCTAGTGTAGATGTTACCAATTTTGTCTTCTTGATGAATCTGATTCTTGCGTGTGTTGCGCTTCACTCCGGGATTTTTTGGTGTACTTCCCCCCAGTGTAGATACTCTCAATCTTGTTTTTTTAATGAATCTGATGCTTGTGTGTGTTACACTTTACTCCGGGATACTTCGGTGTACTTTTCCCTAATTTTTTTATGAATCTGATGCTTGTGTGTGTTGCGCTTCACTCCGGGATACTTCGGTGTACTCTAGATGCTCCCAATCTTGTCTTTTTGATGAATCTGATGCTTGTGTGTGTTGCACTTCATTCCGGGATACTTCGTTGTACTTCCCCCTAATGAACATGCTCTCAATCTTGTCTTTTTGATGAATCAGATGCTTGTGTGTGTTGCGCTTCACTTCGGGATACTTCGGTGTACTTTCCCCTGGTGTAGACGCTTCCAAACTTGTTTTTTTGCTGATTTTTATGCTTGTGTATGTTGCGATTTATTCCGGGATACTTCGGCGTACTTCCCCCTAATATACATACTCCAAAACTTGTCTTTTTGATGAATCTAATGCTTGTGTGTGTTGCGCTTCACTCCGGGGTACTTCGGTGTACTTCCCCCTAGTGTAGATGCTCTAAATCTTTTCTTTTTTTAATGAATGTGATGCTTGTGTGTGTTGCGCTTCACTCCGGGATACTTCGGTGTACTTCCCGCTAGTGTTGACGCTCCCAATCTTGTCTTTTTGATGAATCTGATGCTTGTGTGTGTTGCGCTTCACTCGAGGATACTTCGGTGTACTTCCCCCAAGTCTAGATGCTCTGAATCTTGTCTTTTTGATGAATCTGATGCTTGTGTGTGTTGCGCTTCACTCCGGGATACTTCGGAGAACTTTCCTATAGTGTAGATGCTCTCAAACATGTGTTTTTGTAGAATTTGATGCTTGTGTATGTTGCGCTTCATTCCGGGAAACTTCAGTGAACTTTCCCTTCGTGTAGATGCTACCAATCTTGTGTTTTTGATGAATCTGATGCTTGTGTGTGTTGCGCTTCATTCAGGGATACTTCGATGGACTTTCCCCTAGTGTAGATGCCCCCAATCTTGTCTTTTTGATTAATCTGATGCTTGTGTGTGTTGCGCTTCATTCCGGGATACTTCGGTGTACTTTCCCCTCGTATAGATGCCCCCTATCTTGTCTTTTTGATGAATCTGAAGGTTGTGTGTGTTGCGCTTCAGTCCGGGATACTTCGGTGTACTTTCCCGTAGTGAAGATGCTTCCAAACTAGTTTTTTTGATGAATGTGATGCTTGTGTATGTTGCGCTTCATTTCGGGATGCTTCAATGTGCTTTCCCCTAGTGTAGATGCTTCCAAACTTGTGTTTTTGATAAATCTGATGCATGTGTGTATTGCGCTTCATTCCGGGATACTTCGGAGAACTTTCCCCTAGTTTCGATGTTCTCAAACTTGTGTTTTTGCTGAATTTGATGCTTGAGTATGTTGCGATTCATTCCGGGATACTTCGGTGTACCTTCCTCTCGTATGGATGCTATCAATCTTGTGTTTTTGGTTGATCTTGATGCATGGGTGTGCTGCGAATTCACTGCGGGATACTTCGGTGAACTCCCCTCTAGCTAGGATGCTTTCAAGCCTTGTCATTTGGGTGAAAACTAGTGGGTAGGTGTGTGTGCCGCAGTTCCGATAGCCCCGTTCAGTCCATCCTCACCCCTTGGTGTAACCGGTGACATATGTGTATATCTGTGTATGTGTATGAGGGTTGGAGTCCCATCATAGCCAACCATCCTGACCCATCTTCCACCTCCACTACCTACACCCGTCCACCATAGCCGGCCTACCTCAACCCTTCTTTCACCTCCACCACCTACACCCGTCCACTATAGCCAACCATTCCAACCCATCTTCCACCTCCACCACCACACTCGTCCACCATAGCCAACCACCCCAGCCCATCTTCCCCCTTCACCACCTACACCCGTCCACCATAGCCGACCTACCTCAACCCTTCTTCCACCTGCACCATTTACACCTGTCCACCATAGCCGACCACCTCAACCCACCTTCCACCTCCACCACCTCCACCCGTCCACCATAGCCGATAACCCCGACCCATCTTCTACCTCCGTCACCCACACCTGTCCACCATAGCCGATCACCTCCCCAACCCATCTTCCACCTCCAGCTCCTACGCCGTCCACCATAGCCGACCACCTCGACCCTTCCTCTATCACCCTCACCTGTGCACCATGGCCAACCACCCCAACCCATCTTCCACCTCCACCACCTATACCCGTCCACCATAGCCGACCTACCTCAACCCTTCTTCTTCCTCCATCACCTACAACCGTCCACCATAGCTGGCCACCTCGACCCTTCTTCTTCCTCCATCACCCACACCCGTCCATCATAGCCAACCACCCCAACCCATCTTCCGCCTCCATCACCTACACCCGTCCACCATAGTCGACCACCCCCAACCCGTCTTCCACTTCCACCACCCACACCCGTCCACCATAGCCGACCTACCTCAACCCTTCTTCTTCCTCCATCACCTACACCGTCCACCATAGCCGGCCACCTCAACCCGTTTTCCACCTTCATCACCTACACCCGTCCACCATAGCCGGCCACCTCAACCCGTCTTCCACCTCCATCACCCACACCCGTCCACCATAGCTGGCCACCCCAACCCGTCTTCCACCTCCATCACCTACACCCGTCCAATGTAGCCGGCTACCTCAACCCTTCTTCTTCCTCCATCACCTACACCCGTCCACCATAACCAACCACCCCAACCCTTCTTCTTCCTCCATCACCCACACCCGTCCACCATACCCAACCGCCTCAACCCATCTTCCACCTCCACCACCTACACCCGTCCACCATAGCCGGCCAGCCCAACCCTCTTCAGCCTCCGTCCCCTACACCCGTCCACCATAGCCAACCACCCCAACCCTTCTTCTTCCTCCACTACCCACACCTGTCCACCATAGCCAACCACCTCAACCCATCTTCCACCTCCAGGTCCTCCACCACCTACACCCGTCCACCATAGCCGGCCACCCCAAACCTCTTCC
>BFEA01001417.1:0-12336 GCA_003427395.1 Chara braunii
AAGAGATAAAGAGGAGGAGGTTGTTGAGCGAAGAAGAAGAGCTTTGTTTTGGTCTATGCCGAAGTACATCTTCTTCTTCTTCTCTAATTCTTCTTCTTCTTCTTTCCCTCTCTCTCCTTTCAAGTTCTTTCATTTCATTTTGCAATTGGATGGAGTTGAGCTCAAGTTCAATTATTTCTTTTGCATTTGGGCAGCATTGTACTTTCTGATGGTTGTGGACTTCAAAACTGGCCAGGATCGTAACATAGACAAGAGTCTGCGCTGTCCCCCGGGGGAAAGGTGTTGGTGTTTCCGCTGCGCAAAAAGGGGGAGCAGTGGGAAGTAGGACATTCGCGCGCAGAACATAACGACTATTCCACCAATTTTGGAGGGGTAACCCTTCAAGGGTGGAAATAAGAAGACCCGGGAGGTTTCAATCTTCAGGCCGTCCGAGACCATATTGCAAGATACTACGAACCCGGGGCTACGGCCGCCCTCGTAACGTCAGGGGGCCCCAACAAAGTAGCGGACTGGGATGTGTATGTCCGCTTTGAGAAACATAAGGAATCAGGTCTCACCTGGCTCAACCACAATTCCCKACTGGAAATGCAGAGCCTTAAAGTCAAACCCAACTATACCTGGTCTGGGGATGATTTGCTCATCTGCCTATGTAAAATGCTACGGAAAAACATCCTCAATGGCAGGATAAATTGGGACCAGCAGTCATGGCAAAGGCTAWAAAAAAAAAAAAAATGTGTCAAATAAATARAGGCACACAAATCCACACGAATACACCCACGCGTTTATAATGCTGCACTCAGATGGACTGGGTCGAAGTAGTATATGGCAGAAACAAGCCTGGAAGCAGGTACTGCAAACGGTAGATCTGGACCTCAGATCAATCAATGTGAACGGGGTAGCGACCATCTGCCAAGATAAAACACAAGCACTGTGGGATTTATTGAGGGGAGTAGGGGTGAGGAAATGGCCAGATGTGATCTGTGTGCAAGAGACACACCTGATGAACACTCCCAATCACCACAGGGCCCTTAAGATGGCCCGACCCTTTCAGTCATACCAGGCCTTTTCGCCAGGGCCAGAACGTGCAGGAGTGGCATTATGGATCCCACCGGAGTCACGACTGGAGGTAGTGTACTGTGAGAAGGACGAGGAGGAGGGGAGATGGATATCAATACTTGGAATGCTAGAAGTGGAAATAGTAAATATCCTTTGCGTACACGCCCCTAACACAGCGCATGAGCAGCGAACTTTTTTTGAAAAACTAGCAACTAAAGTGCACCCCGGTATCCCAGTGATTCTCGCGGGAGATTTCAATATGGCACCGGATAGATGGCTAGACCGCTGGAGAATCCCCCCTTCCACCACAAGAACTGCGGAAGAGGATGAACACATACTGCAAAACCTGTGCAATGACCTCTCCCTCTTTGATTCTTTAGAYGACTATATTCCACAGACYGTACCTTTTCATGTATAAGAAACAACGATCACGACAGAGCTTCCAAATCCCGAATTGACCTAATACTGCTATCTRACTCATTAGAAGGGTGCTTGACACAAGCAGCGATCCTCCCACTCAGCCCTTACTCGGGCCTCGATCACAAAATGTGCATGGTCGCCTTGACCTTCCGTAAGAAACCCGACCGAGGGTCGGGCTTCTACAAACTGAACACATCCTTGCTATGGACTGACTCCTTTCTACAATACTTGCGCCAAGTGTGGTCTTTCTGGCGAGAACGATGTCTGAAACTCGACTCACATGTCGCATGGTTTAATAATGGTCTCCTATTTCTAGCCAAAAAAAACAATGAATACGCCAAACACGTTGCAGCTCAAAGATATCAACAGGAAATCGAAACTATGCACCAACTTCTGGACTTGGAACAGGAGGAAAGTCGTATGAACAGARCTCCCCTGAATCACAAGAGGGGCGTAATCGTATTCAAACTTTAAAAGACAGCCTTTTTAAACAGGCCCGCTACCGCTGGCAAGGAGCGTGAATACGGGCAAAATTATCCAAATATACGACGGAAGGCACRATGGATGCCCAATTCTTTAGTATCACACAAATTAGAACTAAACGATCCACTATCGAAGCCCTCTATGATCCGGAAGGGCATGATGAAGGCATTGCCATCTCAACGGCCAGATGTCTCAAAATAGCAAGGGACTTTTTCAAGGATCTGTTCTCCTCACATATTTCGCACACTTCGGAGAGAACACATCGAGAAATGATTGAAGATTATCTGAGTCCACTGAGCAAAGCCCTTACAGACACTCAAAGGAGCAGCCTGGAGGGGCCCTTGACTAAACAAGAGATCTGGACGGCCCTCATACAAATGGATGAAGAAAAGACTTCCRGGATTGACGGACTTCCCAAAGAATTTTGGGAAGCAATGTGGGACCCCCTAAGCCAAGATCTGATGGATTTCTATGAGGAAGTATGAAATACAGGTGGGATGRGAGAGATGGTAGGGAGGGGAGTCCTCACACTTCTCTATAAAAAAGGGGATAAACTAAATATCCGAAATTACAGGTCCATCACCCTCCTCACAGTGACATACAAAATGCTGGCGAAAGCGCTAGCCAATCGGATGATCCYAGTGATGGAGGAAATCATTCACCCGRCGCAGACAGGCTTCATGMAAAATAGGAACATTCAGGAGAATATACTATTAGTCCAYGAAGTCCTCCAACTGSCTAGACGCTCACGCCAAAATGCAGCATTGGTGTTCATAGATTTTGAGAAGGCCTACGATCATGAAGAYTGGGTATTTCTCSACAGCTGCCTACAAAAGATGAATTTTGGGCCTGTTTTCCGGCGATGGATTCACATCCTCCATCATAACGCTACTACCTGCATACAGCTAAATGGCTCTCTAACACCTCCAATACCGCTGGAGAGGTCGGTACGACAAGGGGATCCTATAGCACCCTTCCTCTTCCTAATCATCATGGAGGCATTGTCGACAAACCTCCGCGCAAATAAGGACATAACGAAAATCAAGATAACCAACATCCCGGAAGACGCCATCCCGGTATGCTCCTTATTTACAGATGACCTCACAGTTTGGTGGAGGCCACTACGGGCAACATGAAAGAGATCTATAGAATGATGGAGAAGTTTTCTCAGGTCTCTGATATGACAATCAACTGGGGAAAAAAGACATAGGGATGGTGGATTCACTACCAGGGAGGCCGGCCCCCAGAGACCCCCAACATCTCCTGGTTACCTTTGGAAGCTCCGCTTAGAATACTGGGAATATCAATGACAGCGATGGGTTGCCCCCTAACCAATGACCAATGGATCAACTCCCCTGCCCTGACCAAGCTATCTAACTGGAAAAAAAAACACACATCTATATTTGGTTGAGCCCTGGTGATCAATAACGTGGTCTTTGCCTCACTATGGTACAAGTCGTTAGTATGGCCATTGAGCAAGGAAGCGTTACGTACACTAAAAGCTAAAGTGGCGGCCTTCTTATGGAGAGGAGACAGAGAATTGACAACTGTCATAAGCCGGGTAGCGTGGGACTCAATCATTCAACCCAAAATTGCACGGGGATTGGGGATAATAGACCCCGCAACACAAACCACGACACTCTGCCTCCAATGGATAAAAAAACTAATCTTTCTGACGGACAGTCCCTGGATACCCTTGGCCTTAGAGCATTTGGCTCGCATAGCCCCTTTGGCTCCTTCAACGGTGCACCCCCTCACTTGGGTAGAGGACCACTACTGGACTATCCCACTGAAATGGCCAAAGAGGAATGGGGAACCCAGGGAACAAATGGACCGTCTTTGTGCCGTCCCTATTACAGAGCTGGAGGAAACTCCCCCTCCCGGATAGACAACCCCCGGAGCGGTGAGAGGAAGTACTCCGCCAACCTCTTTTGGGAACCGATGGCTTACAAACAGACAAGGGCAGGTCATGTGCAGTTCGGAGACCCCATGGAAAGGTTGGGTGAAAAACGAAATTGTACGAATAAAGGATATCTGGGACAGTGGCCGTGGCAACTGGAAAACAGTCAATGAACTGCGCAAGACCTTGAAGTACTGCCACTGCATAGACTGTAATCTCGACACTATCATTGAATCGGTCCCTCTGTCATGGTACAGAATACTGAGGAAGGGCCCCTCCTTACAGGAGGGAGACAGGATAGCAGTCAGAGGGATCACTGATCACGTAGGGATGATCCATACGATCCGGACGCAAGATATCCTGGTGGAAATGTACACAATCAACAGATCAAGAGCAATGAGAGGTGGACGAGATCCTTTCATTTGGCAAGACAAAACCGACATCTTTCGCATTCGGGTCCTTGGGGAGGGGGAGGACGCCCGAGTTTATCAACTGAACACTAAGATACAAGACCTCCCTCTTGACCCTTTAGAATGGAGGTGGAAACCCACAGCGAGAAGAGCAAATTCCACCACATCGATCAACCTTCAGAAGTTGACTGTGAAATCCACATACAAAATGCTTAGACCCAAGCGCCACCTTAAAGACCGAATAATAGACCGGTGGGCAAAGCATCTCAATGTGGAACGCTCCCTTTTGACACCAATACCGTGGTTCCGAAATCGAAAAGAGAGACCGGCGAAATTTATCTCCCTTCAGTGGCAGATAGCACATCGGTGCCTACCGACCATGGACTGGCTGATTGATCACACAAACCTGGAACAAAAAGGTCTGGCCCTTCCCTGGTGCCCACGCTGTCTACGGGTCTTCCCACCATGGAAAAGTGCAGAAACTATTGAACATATCTTTATGCAATGCAAGACAGCACAGCTAACGTGGCGATGGTGGGATAGAATATGGAGAAAAATAAACCCAGACTTTCCATGGCCCTGGACATGGCGGGCAATACTGTTAGGTCACTGCCCTCAAATCCAGGAATCTTCCACGTTCACAGAAAACATGTTTCACTTAGGACGTAAAGCAATGCTCTGGGGGCTCTGGTGGCAACGCTGCCTCCTGGCAAGGGAAGGAGTACAGGTGGAAGGACCGGAGACCACAGATCAGATCCAACAGCAAATCCAGATGGAAATTATAAGAAGATGGCAAGCAGTGAAACGTCAGCTGGACCTTTTTCGAACAAAGCAAGATATCAAGAAGACAATCTCTTCTTTTGGGAGGGATTGGCTGGGGGGGGGGGGAAAGGTGGATGAATGGCGAGAGTAGAATGGAGTGGTAATAAGGAGGACCAGCAGCAGCAACAGGAGTTGGTAGAACAGAGAGACTACCGCCTCATCTTCAACGACTGGGTGAGCATTGACCCCTCCCTTCCCCTCCGCCCCCCAACAGACTTCCCAGACCCTTTCCCACCACACCCATTTTTCCTGATGGAATCATTCCTGTGAAAAAGGTGTGAGTATATGTAGGTGTGAGGGTGTGAGGGTATGCTTGTACATGACAGGGCCCAGTTCTGGCAGGAGCTCTCACTATTTGCATTGAACACATTATAACATCAACTGTACATCACTCTGTTGTACGCAGTTTGTAGTCTGTAGTTCGTGTTTTCATTGCTCAAGATCCTAACTTTCTGCTCACCAAATTCTGATATAGTACGGATGCATGACAATAGGGTAGGCCCGAAGAAGGATAGGGCAAAAAGTGTAGGTCCCGTCCGGAAATGGACAGGGCGAAAGAAGGACTTCCACTGGTACCCCCCTGTGGTTCCTCCCCAAACCCGTCTGGGGTATAGCGTTCGTGAAGGAAATGGAAATAACAATTTTCACTCCCACTACTTGGGTCCTCCCCCCTGCTCTGTCAATCCCCTAGTCTCCAGGGCAATCAATATTGGCAGGTGTTTTTCCACAGCTTTCTGATGTGTTTTGATGATTCATATTCTAAAGGGACGCTGGACCCGTTTTCCAGCAGGTGAAGCTCCCCACCAATAGATGGAGCCTCGCCCCAGGTGCTAGCGATGACTGCTTATCGCTAGCATTGGAGGGATTGTTTTCAAAAAAAAAAAAAAAAAGGCTACCATGAACGGCTTGGAGGCCTTTGGACAGGTAAAGCCAAAGAAAGAAGAGCAGTTATCGGTACAATGCAACATCCAACATATAATAGAGCGCAATCAGCAGACAATAGCGCTCACATGCTCAGATACACGCTGGATTTTATAAGGTGTTATATATGTCACAACTGCTACCTCACTCCGACTCAGAGATACGAAAAAGCATAAACGAGTTTCTACAACCACTCCGGGCACATATCTCAGAAGAGAAGCCGTAGAGTTTAGACACCCCCCTGCAAGAGGAAGAAGTCTGGACACAACTCACACAGACAGACATCCCCCATCAGTTGGCCTGGACAAAACTCATGGAATGGATGGTTTCGGTAAGGAGTTTTGGTTAACCTTCTGGGCCCTGCTAGAACATAACCTGAAGGAGTTTTGTAGGAAGGTGTGGGAGGAGGGCAGTCTACGTGAAATGGAC
This sequence comes from Chara braunii, assembly GCA_003427395.1. NCBI lineage: Eukaryota > Viridiplantae > Streptophyta > Charophyceae > Charales > Characeae > Chara > Chara braunii. Next base: position 6,442 of record BFEA01001417.1, read on the forward strand.
CAGATGGTGGCACAGGTCAGGAACAATAGGCCGATCATCCTTCTCTTTATAGTCTATACGATTCTCCCCAAAGCCTTGGCGAACAGACAGATCCCATTATTAGAAAGCATCATTCAACCTAACCAATCAGGATTTATGAAGCAAGGGAGGACCTTGTTCTGACGATCTACTGCTTGCACGTGCGTTACTTTCTGCGCGATCGATGGCAGGCTCGAAGGTGGGTCATGTATGATAATGGGTGTAGCGGACCTCTAGTTGGTTGGCCTGTGAGACCAGCCCCTTGGCCTGTTCTCACAGGCCTATGTTGTATTCGAGGTACTCCTGTTCAGGCCGGTACCTCTGTCGGTACCAGCCAGTCCAGTCCAGTCCAGTCCAGTCAGTCCGTTGGGGTATACCCCAGCTATTATCTATATTTCGGATCATTCTACGCCTGCACGATCTTGGAGTACGTGCGTTGGAGTCTTGCGTGGGACCTGCACTGTACCATCTTGCTCCCTCTTCACCTCCATCTCCATCTCTGTCCCAGGCGGAGCACCTCAGCCGGTGGGTCCGCCACATTGGTATCAGAGCGGGAACGGGGACCGTTCTCGCCCATCCCACCCCGTAACAGCAGGTGCACAACGAAACCCGACAACCGGTATTTTCGCTGTTTTTTTGTGCCAGCAACAGGGAAAAACGGAGGAAACAGCAAGCCGATACGTGACGAAAAAGGAAGTAGCCGTCACAACGAGGCCAAGGTCGCCGCACACGCACACGCACGCGCCACGTGCTCACGCCGCCCCGCCCCGCCCCGCCCCGCCCCACCCAGATTTAATTATTTTCAAGATCCAGGATGCTGCTGCCAGGGTTTGAACCTGGGCAGGTGCGGGCTTTGCGTGTGCGTATACCACTCTCATAACACACTCGCCACAGTGTGCACATAGTCTTGTATAGCGGCACGCTCTTTGCCCCCTCCCCCCCCCCCCCCCCTTTGGCTGCTGCTGCCTGTGCACGTGGCCATCTGTAGTGCCATGTGGCAAGTTCCGGTGGAACTGAAGACCCCCCTGCTCAGGGGGCTGCTCTACACTGGTGAGGGTCTGCTAACACAACATACCCTGGATCTGCAAATCTGCAGATTTGCAGTAGGGGCTGATCAAGATCTCAGCCCCCCTCTCTCCTCCGGCTGGCTGGCTGCAACGAAGGCCAAAACCCTCCTGGTCTTGGTATACCTTATGCCCTTGGAGACACCAAGGGCTAGGTATCATCTCTTTCTAACCCCTTTTCTCTCCCCCACCTTCCACTGCCTCTTTCCCCTCCTCTTTTTACCTTTCCCACCCCACCTTTTTTCCCACTAACCACTATCTTACTCTCTTTCTTCATTTCTTTTTTTTTCTTTCCTACTCTTTCCTCTTTGCTTCCTGATCCGTCTCCACCTTTCCCCATCCCTTTCTCTTCCATTCTCTCACCCTCCTCTTCCCCAACTACAGCCACATCACACCCTCACCTTCCACTTCCATTTTTTTCCTCTCTCTCACCTACCTCTCTCTTCCTTCTTCATTCTTTTCATCCCCCACCCTCAACTTCRATTTTTTTTTCTGCTTTTCTTCTTYTTATCTTTCTTTTGATTTATAATCCCCCCATTTTTTCCAAACATTTGAATTATCTTACTCCCCACCCTCTCTTCTCATTTTCTRATTTATTAATTATTATTMTTTTTTATTGTGAAAATTTGAATTTCTTTACGGCACCCTTAAATCTGATTAGGACTTAGCCATTCTTGCTTTCGACACACATTTTGACCCCGTGGGGGTAACGAAGTGTTGCCAATTTTTTTGCATTTTACTGTCTTTCTTCTTGATGACACACTTCGACTCCATGGGGGTAACGAAATGCTGCCGAAAGTTTTATATACACAACACTTAGTTTATCTCACGTCCTCATCTACTTATTTATTTATTTAGTTATTTTTTTTTTATTTTCTTATTTATTTTCTGAAATTTTTTATTTGCAGCATATTGTAATGTGCTTATCTCGGTCTCTCTTTTCCATTGGCACATTCTTGACCCCATGGGGGGTAGGGAAATGATGTCGAAAATTTGAAAAAAAAAAAATACAGTAGATAAATATTATTTTTCTCTTCACATTTTGTTTATTTATTTTTTTAGCTTACTTTTATTATTTATCTTCTTTTATTTTTCTCACGAAATTTCATTGTTTATTTATTTTCTCTCCACTTCCACCCTCGGGGTTGCTATCCCACTTTCTTGATTAGGTCACCGGTACCCCACCCTAACCACTCAAACTCTGGTTAGGATTTTTTTACGATTCTAGTAGAGTTTAGGGTTTTTCTAACCCCCCCATTACTTCCTTTCCCATTCGGGCACCCTAGATCCGAACCACCCCTCCCCCTTTGACGACGCCCGCACTAGACTCGCTAGCGCATCCGCCGCTTTCTACCACATACCCCCCCCTACGCCCTTCACTCACGCGGACCTTCTCTGGCCCCCTACGTTCCGGCCCGTCACCTCTCTATGGCCGACGGAGTGTCACAAACCGCCGACGCGGCGATGACCTCGACACCAGGCTCCACACCCGTGCTGGCGGACCAGGGCCATCAGCCCCATGGGGATCTGCGCACCCTCCTCACCACCCTCCGTGCGCCGATCCAGACGCAACCCACGACCCTCGCACCCTTACGGGCGTAGATGGCGACTCTTGCCGCTGGCATGCGACAACTCTTGGGCGCTACCTATCCTTCATCTCCTGACTCTCTCTCTTCTCCTGGCTGCCAGTCGGGCTCCCCAGTCCTCCGACGTGGCAGCCACGGTGGAGTGTCCTCCACCGCCGCCCTCAACTCGGCAATCCTGGTGACCGTCCACGCTCCTATCGTGAATGCCGCCACGGGCCAGCCCTCTCCTCACTCTGCGGCAGCACCCGCCCAGACTTCGGTCACTACGACCATGGGACCACAACCCTCTGCGGCAGTCTCAACTTTTCCGGGTGCCCCGCTCCTCCCCCCCTTCGCACGACCACAGCGCAACCTGACTCTCCTCCTTACGGGATGCCCTGCGCCGCTCGTGCCTCTACTCCTGCCACTCCCCGCTCAATCTACGTTCGCCGTCTTGAGGACGAGCTTGCCCAAACCCGGGCCGACCTTGCCCTCTTACGCCTTCAGCCACCCCCACCATCACAGGTGGCCATGCCCTCGGTTGCAACCCCTTCTTCCTCTACTCTTCCATCCATGCAGGCTCGCTTTCCCGTTTTGCACCCCCACCACCCCCATTCTACCTCCTTCTCACTCCCTCGGCTGTTGCGACCTTGTCTACCACAGCTCCCTCGCAGCCTTCCGCTGTTCCCCCCATCACTCCACCATGCAGCCGGCGGACAGTCTGCTGCACCCCCTTCTCCAGGACCTGGGCCGACTTACTCGGCGTAGCGTAGGCCTCTGCTCCCCGCTTTCCTCGCAGCCAAAACGGTGGCGCACCACTCGCCCCCTTAGCGGACATTGTCTTGGATGACAGTACAGGCATACTCGTGTCTCAGTGGCTGCAGTCCACCACCCCCACCCTCTAGCTCATGTGCGTTCCACCCGACTCGTGGGTGGCTCACCTCTGCACGTGCTTGAGTGACGGTCCTTTCGACGCCTGGGAGGATTTCTACACTCACTCCCTTCGTGAGGGTCGGACCCTGACCTTCATGGATTTTCAAGCGTTCCTCGAGGATTGCTTCGGAGCTCAACATGACGTGACTGATGCCTTCGAGCGTGTCGTCAGTACACACTGGTCCGCCAGATCCAGGTCATCACCCAACCGATAGGTGGGTGACTTGGACCAGATAGTAGTGATAGGCACCAAGGCTAGTTATTACCCCAGCCCCAGTGGAAGCGAAATCGGACAGGCTTTGCTTTACGGAAACTTTGGACGCCACGCAACACTATATTCTACCAATCAGTCAGCGACATTTGTTAGACGCCTTTCCCTCTTAGTTTAATAATTCCAAGGTCTAAGCTAATCCTGAACGGGTGGCCCGGGTCACTATGGTGGACCCACGCATGGCCCTGATAGAATATTATAGTATTTCCCGAGCCAACAGGCTGCGGGCCAGCCCAACTCCTCTTGAATGGTTGGATTGAGACGATCTATACCGAGTCAGAGTCCTGGAGAAAGAGGGGGAAATGTGCGGTCTTCCAGCCTCAAACGAGCATCCRCGAGCTGGCCTTCGACGCACTGAAATAGCAGTGGAAACCCCCTCCGAGACGTACCGGTCCGCCCTCACAGCAACTCACCTTGCACAACTTGACTGTGAAATCGACGTACCAAATGCTGATCGATGGGCCAAGCACCTTAACTTGGCCCGCTGCTTGCTCACGACGATTAAGTGGTTTCAAGAGTGGAATTTTAAACCGGCTAAGATCACCTCAGTGCAATGGCAAATAAATCACCGCTGTCTGTCGACCAACGATTGGTTGGTGGACCATACCAATTTGGAGCAAAAGGGGCTGGCATCGCCCTGGTGTCGGCGTTGTCTTCAACATTTTCCGCCTTGCAAGAAAGCTGAAACAATTGAGCACATTTTTATGCAGTGCCCCATCGTACACTTCACTTGCAGATGGTGGGACCGGGTATGGAGAAAAATGGGGGTGAAAAGCCCCTGGCCCTGGTCTTGGCAGGCGATCTTGGCGGGCCATTGGCCAACGCAGGAGGCGACGACCTTTGCGGACAACATGTACACGCTGGGGAGGCGAGCGGTATTGTGAGCATTATGGTGGCAAAGGTGCCTCCTCGCCATGGAGTGGATATGTGTGGAGGGCACAAAGATCACTGAGCAAGTCAAGCAGCAGGTCCAGTTAGAAGTGACACACAGATGGCTTTTCCTGAAGGCCCAACTGGATTTGTACCAATAGGCAAGGGATGTGAAGAGAGCAATCACTAATTTCTGTAGGGAATGGATGGGAAGGGATAGGTGGGGTTGGGTAGCTGAAGTAGAATGTAGTGGGGACAAGTCGGATGGTGATCAGAATTTGGAGGGTGAAAGGGATTACCGTTTGGTGTTCAAAGACTGGACTAACATTGAACCCTCCTTTCCACTTCGCCCCCCCATAGAGTTTTCCAACCCTTCTCCTCCCCATGCCCTCTCACTAGCAGAAATTCTGATTAAAAAAAAAAAAAAAAAGGCCCAAGGTTGTGTCATGGTGCCCCCAGGGGCACGCCCTGACTCGCATAGAGGAACACAGACTCCTGGCTAAGATGGAGCACGCAGAAGATTACAGATAGAGTCAGAGCCGACAGCCGGGTTACAAATGTCTGGTCTGCTTTTGGAAAGGACGTGTGGAACCACTAGGGCGGCGTGTTGGTTCGGACGGCCTGATCAGGGCAGAAGAGGTGGCTTGAAAATGGGGTCCTCCGTTATGGCTAAACTCCTACTTGCAATTGTCATATACTGCTCAGTCAAGCCCTTGGTGACAATAGCATCAATGTTGGCAGGTCGCCACAGTCAAGCCCACTTTGGGATGTATATTGGGACGCTGGACCCGTTTCCAGCAGGTGCTTCTCCCCACCAATAGATTGGAGCTTAAAAAAAACTAGCTTAGCGCCCGCACCGGGCAATGTCCGCACGTAAAAGAGCAGAGAGGCTAGTCAATCATGAACACTGTGTCAAGATTTTGATTCACCACACACCAAACCCGCACCGGGCCGCTACTTTAGTTCAAGTAGCGAAGCCCCCCTCCGTGCCCCCCCCCCCACCACTTCGGGCTTGGTTCCACATCATGCGGCAGCTAAGAAGTGCGTATAAACAATTTTTTTTTTCTAAACAATAGTCGAGAATATTATTCCTTTTTTTTTTAATAGCGTACGCGGGGGGCTTCTAGTTGCACTTGGAACCATATCTTGCTTCACCACAGACCAAAACCGCACC
>BFEA01001422.1:1049-18549 GCA_003427395.1 Chara braunii
TGTTTTTTTTACGACAATCAGGAGTATATTTATAAAAGTTGGGACAGTGTTCTGGCCTCAGGCACTCAGCGTTGTTTTTTTTACGACAATCAGGATTATATTTATAAAAGTTGGGACAGTGTTCTGGCCTCAGGTACTCAGCGTTGTTTTTTTTACGACAATCTGGAGTATATTTATAAAAGTTGGGAACCGAGCCCAGCGTCCCTGAGAATAGAGTATAATGCAAATTAAACCACTAGTACCTTTGCCGAGTGGGAAAATAGCGGGCCTCGGGTGGGCCTTCGACCTTTTTCGGATGGCCGAAACGTAACGACCGCCGCCGATAAGATTTATCAATGGAAGCCGTCGTCGGGCCCGGCCTCCAAATTTTCAGGAGTTCGGGCAAGGTACTGGAGAAAAAAAAAAAAAAAAAAAAGGAAAAACTACGTGGGAGTCACAAAAATGAGTTATTAACTCATTAGTGCTCTATGGGCCAAGATACAGACTGAGTTTCGAATTGCAGTTCAATTCGGGCAATGTATACAACCCAGCTTTCTGGCCAGGTAGTAGGTTGCCCGAAATGCAATTATTTCAAACTGTATCTTGCTCCATATACAGTGTAATTATATGTGACAGTGTGGGCAATCATGACAATGTATACAACTCAACTTTCTGGCCCGGTGTAGGGTGACCAAACTGCAAATATTGAAAACTGTATCTTGCCACATAGTGCAATTATAACTCCCTTTTTTGTGACTCTACTGAAGTTACCCCCCCTAAAAAAAGGGAAAGAACCTGTTCATCATTTTTCCCCACACTTTTGTAGACGGCCCACCTAGGGTGAGGTCCCACTACCATCTTTTACCGAATAAAACGCCCGGTCATTATAGCTGTATTTGGTGCAACTTGGAGTCCAGATACGGCGATAATTCGGGTGAAGACGGTAGCAAAGAGGGTTGGATAAATATCCTGAATCTGGACGTGTTTTCAGTAGAGATGCGGAAAAGCAGTACAGAGGAGTAATAGTAGGAGGGAGTAGGTCACGGTCTGAACTATGGAGGCAGAGGGTTAAGCACCACATGCCCGGCTATGGAGAAGGGAGAGACATAGGCGTAGGAGATGAGAGTGCGAGCGAAAAAGGAATTGTAAGCTAACTTAGGGTCTGATCCGACTTCTTACAGGGACGTCACTTTTAGGCAAAATTTGGGACCCCACTTCTTTCCACGACCCGCCCCTGAATGTCGGGGATGTGGAAACGGTCTCCTACGTGTAGGCACGACCGTGATCGCAGGTGCGGTAGTTCTTTTGGTTTTTCGTTTATCGCGTTTTATTAAATTTGGAAATTTAATCGGTTAAAAGTGCAGAGCTATGAGAGTGACTTGGGTCTCTCACTCGGAGCATGGGGATCGCGGTGAGTAATGATCCTATAAAAGGGGAAGACGATCTGCCGATTGCTACTTGGGCGTCGGCAGTCTCGTTACATGGGGCACAGGGGAGAAAGAGTCGAGCAGGTGGAGTGAGCACGCAGACTTGCTTGTGTGCAAACTCTGAACACCAGCCGGTAGCCGGGTCCTGTGCAATCCGGTCGAGAGGAGACTCGGCAATGGTCCATAGCAACGACTGTACGGCTATAGGCCAAGATGCCTCTAGTTCCTCTGGAGGTGGGAGTGGATGTCGGGGGAAGGGCCCACCGTAACGGCTGTGCTGGACTACAGCTACGGCAGGCAAGAGGCGAAATTGAGAGTGAATGTGGAAGGGGGGAAAGAGGAAGAAATGAGGGCAGACCAGAGGCTGCAGGCGGCGATTACTAAGGCTAAGGATCGCGCCGAGAGGAGATGTAGATGGGACGGGGTCACAGACGAAATCGGGGTGACTGTCTCGTACCTAGAGGGAGAGACTTCTACTGACACTGCTGAATGCGAGCAGCAGCACCTAGACCGGGATACTGAGGCCGAGAGCGATGCCAGTGATCTGGATGCCGCGACCCATTCCTGGCATGGCCTAGAGCAATGGCGGCGGGACCACCCGCGCGTGGAGCCAGTAGAGAGCGGCCTTGCAGCCAGCTTGCGATAGCGGTAAAACATGCAGTAATGCCTCAAGGAAGGCAAGGGGCGAGTACAACAGGAATGTTCAAGGTGCTGACGTCAGCTTTGACCCTCGTGGGCGGGAAGCTAAAATGAGAGGACACGTGGGGCAGCAAAAAATAGGGGAGAGTCAGACGCGTTCAGAGACAAGAGGAGGCAGAACGGAGTCATCCTAGGGTTTGCTTTTGTTGTTGTCACCAACTAATCGGGGTGTCGGGCTTACCTGAGAAAGTAGAGCTTGTTTGTCAGTTGCGAAGAAGATTGCCTCCGTTCCAATGTTAACGAGAGCTTGAGTGGGGTATAGGCACGGAGTGAAAGTCGTCGCAATGTGAAACTTCATGCCCTCTAATGATAGAGCGATGTTGTTGGCAGTAGTTGCTCTCTCTTCTTGATACACTATGCCTTGCCAGTTGACGTTAAGTTCATTTCTCAGAGCGAGAGGTTCAGCTTCCGCGTGTTGGGTTCTGAACAACCGCAGTTGAGAGAACGATGAGTGACTATTAGGATAAGTGTGCGTAATCAAGTTGGGTCATCGTTGAATGGTAGAAGTTGTTTTCCTGCGAGATTGGGTGCATGCTTGCCGTGAAACGAAGTCTCCACTCCCATGGCAGAGACAACTGGAGCAGTCGGGTCTTTGTAGTCATCATCGCTGCCAACAGGACAATTTCTTAGAATTAAATAATCATTCTATAGTAAAATTACATTCTAAATTTTAAATTTTCATTCCATCTTAAAAAATGTCATTCCACTTTTAAAATTTTTCGTTGTACTTGGAATTTTCATTCTAAAAATTCTAAAAACAGGGTATCCCTTCTTATTTGAATTGCATATTAGAGATAAAATGAAAGTGTGGATAAGTTTATGAAATATTTTAATTGCAATGTCATTCTATATAAGGATTTTCAGTCATAAATAAGTTAATCCAATCTAAATTAGAAGATATCTGTTGTAGTAAAATGAAAGTTAAATTAAGACATTTCATAAACTCGTCCAGACTTTCATTTCATCTTCAACACATAGATGTAGTTGGAAGGAAAATCCCATTTTTAAATTGAAACTTATCAAATAAAAATGAAAATTTAGGAATTGGACGAACATTGAAATGATATTTTTTAAATATGAAGGATTTTTTTTTAATGGAATGTTTTTTCAACTTTCAGTTCTTGTGGGAATTTCTCTGTTGGCGCTTTTAAAGTGAGCTGACAAGAGAGGTTATATGTATGCTTCATGCAAGCCTACGTGATTGGTTTAACGGTGGTCAAATTTTGGAAAGAGGAGAGACGTGCAGCGCAGCTCCGTTGAATTCATGCATTATGGCCACAATGGGACCAATGGAGTTGGGCTCATAGGATGAGTCTTGCTTACTGACGTCATCATGACAACACATGGTCTATGCCTCTCTTCGTTCCCGACTGAAAGTTAGTTGAGCTCGGATGAGAAAAGTTACGAAAAGAGGGTGGTCAAGAGAACAAGGAAAGTCGTTGTATCAGCTTAAATGGGGCTTTGGTCACGATCGAAAGCCCTTTTGAAGCGGACTTCAGGAGTTAATGTCGCTTCCCATCCTACTCCTAAGTTAACCCTCTTGTCCCTTTTCCCATGTTATGTTAGTCGTCAGCGGAGGTCAGCTCTGAGTGTAGGGCTAATGTCTTTTCACCTTCAATCACACTGATTATCGCTTTTTTGCCTCTCTAGTGAGCCATGTCCCGACGTGGTGGAAGTAATTAGGGGAAAGATAAGTGGGCCATAATGTGTCGTGACATGTTGTTCCCGACTGAAAGTTAGTTGAGCTCGGATGAGAAAAGTTACGAAAAGAGGGTGGTCAAGAGAACAGGGAAAGTCGTTGTATCAGCTTGAATGGGGTTTTGGTCACGATCAAAAGCCCTTTTGACGCGGACTTCAGGAGTTGTGTCGTGACATATTCCTGGTAAACTCTTGCATCTGGTAGAGTTTGGTTGGGCGGACGCGATGATCCGATCACGTGCACTTGTCTCAAGTTGTTTGTCGTCAGTTTAGTCTATCGTCACCCTGCTGGCCTAGATAACAGGCATTACTAGTAATTGTTGGTTTCCTGTGGTTTCGTACTGTCATCAAAGTTCGCAGCCTTTCTTGTGGCTTCGTATTGTCATCGAAGCTAACAACCGTTTTCTGGGGTAACGATCGAGCATGTTGGATCTTGAATTTTTGAATCAAGAAATCAGACATGAGTAAGACTGCGCTTACCCTTACCCGATCTGGTCACTCCTTTCCCTGATCTGAGTTTCTAAAATTAGTGCTCGTTACTCCCCTCTTATGTAATGTCTTGATTGATATAATTTGAATTGAGACGCTGTTTCCCTTTCTTGTTGCTGAAAGAATTCTCTCCCCTTTGTGAGAAGGAGAGTTTTATCTACCAGGGTAAGAAAAAGGGAACAGTGCAGCAGCCAAGCTTTTGTCAAATCTCGGTCCTGTATCACCTAGCTGAAAGCCAGATGGGATGTCCAACCGGAAATGCTCGAGAACGATTATTGGTGATAACAGAGACTAAGGGCTTTATCGCAGTGCCAGCTGAGCCAAATCTTATACGAGAGTTTGAACTTTGAATTGTTGACTCAACCTGACTCTTACAATCACGGTAAGGAGAGGGCGGGTGAACCTGGCCGAGACGAGTGAGTTGTTCTCAAGAAAGAAAGCAGCTCGAATGCGACTCTCTAAGTGCTCTACCTTCCTTGCCGTAGTTGATGGGCAAAAAGCAGGCATTGTTGTGAAAGGTATATTACGCATTGATGAAATATTTACTAGACGAGGACTGGTGAGTGCGAAAAAGGCTTATAAGTTCAATCGTTAATTAGTAATGTTACTTGTCACGCTTGATGAGTCTTTCCCTCTTGTCAAAACGTTGGACTTGTTTTTCACTTGTTTGTATAGTTCTGAGAGTTTGGCAACGTCAGAGTATCACACTGATTGTTGTTGTCTGCTTTGCACGAATAGGACCTGCTACCCGGTAGTTCCACGGGTATTGTTCAGTCAAAAGTAACCACTGACGACTCATTGTGGGAACACTGATTGGGCTAACTGGGACTTGAACGCTACTTGACTGGTGTAAAGGTGTTAATAGAACTCTGTATATTACTCGAGCAGATGGCTGCTGTTCGTTGATCCCTCCAAGAAGGTCCCGTTGTCGGGTGGACGAACGTCAGTCGGCCACCCTAATTTCGACGGATTGGGTCTTGGATTAGGCGCTCAGAGAGGGAGTGACTGGGGCTTTCATCCGACTCATCAGGAAAATTTAGGGGTCGGGGCGAGACCCCTAAAATTGTCCGCGTCGATGGTGGCACTGACCCTTGAAGTCAACGAAAGGGATCGCCACGCTTGTCGTGGCTAGTACCTATTGTTTTCGTCCGTTTCGGATCTAATTCCGTAGCAGGTAGCTGCGGGACGAGAAAACGGAAATACGCCTTGGCGCAATACCCCACTATAACGACCAGCCAGCTTCGCGCAACTGTTATTAAACCCGGTTCAGAAAACGCAGCTGATCTGACCGAATGGTCTGAATTTCAGATAGCAGGGGCGAACCAGTAATCTGATTCGGTAGGTCATCAGGCCAACCGGCGGCCATACTCGAGTATCCTCACGACTCGATGTCGAATTTCAATGAAACAGGGATCTGTTCAAGTACTCATACAATTCAACCTCGGATTTTTGTGAAACAGGGATGTGCTTGAACGGCCACGCAGTTCAGGGCCTGACTCAAATTTCAGTGATATGATTGGCAAGCCGCACAATCTGGTCTCAGATCTCAGCGAAACAGGGAAATGTTTGAGAGGCTGCTCAATGCAATATCAAATTTTAGTGAAAAGCAAGTTCATATTTTGTTCTCCCCCTTGGTCCCTCTCTCTCTTACTCACTGCTCACTCTTCCTCCCTCTCACGGCGCAGTCTCTCTCTCTCTCACTCTGCGTACTCTTCCTCTTTCTCACGTTCTCTTGCCCTTGCCCCGTTCCCCAAAGCCTGCAGAGCTACCGCGCATTAAGGGGAGTTACGACCGTGCTATCCCCTAGCGTTATGTCCATTTGGTCACAAAAACAAGATCCGTACAGTCAAAAAGTGCGTTGTCAAGTCCCCCTTGGGAATATGTGGTCTGATCTGCTATTGGCGCCGGAAGTGGAGGATGCCAGCCTAGAATTCGTCCTCATGTCGCATTGTCATGCGAAAATAAATAAAAATAAAAATAAAGAAAAATGAAGGGTTTTCCCCAAAATTAATTGAATCAGAACTCAGGAGTACTCGAATCTCAGTGGCTCCCTTTGATTAATTCCTGCTCATCAGTCAGGAGTGTTCCTTTCGAAATTCATCAAGTCAATACTGAGCTTTTCACCCGCTCAAACAGAATAACACAGTCCTCTTTCAGTATTTTCCCCTGTACATGTCCCTTACTTCAAATCCACACTCTCTCGTACCCGCTAACTTACTCGCTCACTCTAGCCCTACCCTCAGCGCTCGTACCTGCGGACTCGCACCCGTTCACTTGCAAACATACCTGGCCGTAAAAGTTACCCTTTCGAATGGAGGACGCGAATTCCCTTTTCGTCCCCTCAACAACCAGTGCCATGACCGAGTTTACCCCTGTCCATTGCAGGTGGTTCGGCCTAGAAACTGCTGTTATGATTGAATCTGCATCCGTTGAGTGTGCCCAATTCAGCAACCACTGCTATGACTGAATTCGCTTCTGGCCCGTATGACTGATCGCCTGGTCAGAGCGAGTGGCTGTTCGCACGAACAGCGAATATGGCTGATTGCATCATCAGTGAGAGCGGTTGTTCCCACGAACAACGAATATTTCTGGTTCTCCCTTCAGCGCGAGCAGCTAGATCATGCCCACCCTGGGGGTCATTGATTGTCTCATCAGTATAAGTGACTGGTCACACCAACAGTGATCGCACCTGTCTCTCTCTACAATGTGAGTGCTGATCACTTCAACAGCGGGTGCTGGTCACTCCAACAGTTTGGACCTCTTCAAGAGTTTGCATCCTCTTCAGGATGCCCTCACACGTGCGGACGGAGCGTCAGATACGCCTGGTACGCCGGTACCCTCTCCCACACGGGCCACACCCCGTTCATGGCCGCCTTGATTACGTCTTTCCCGCCCGCTCGCACTGTACTCCTGGCACTCTCCCCCCCAATGCCAGTCCGAAGTCAACTGCGCTGACGCTGGCAGCGGACACCTGGCACGCTGAATCTAGTCCCAAGTCCCCCTTTCTGTATTGTTGCTCGCGTATATCTCCCGCGTCGCAGGCGACGCCCACCTGATGGCACCAATTCAACCAGCAAAACGGCGCTGAGTACACCGTGCTCCCCCTGTCTGAATGTTCATTCGAACGGGGTACGCGGGCCACGCATCTCCGCCAACTTACCACCACAAACTGAGTGTCTGAGCGCCGGGTACATCATGCCCGCCCGCTGGTGAACCGTTCTCCGCCTCCAAACGAGCGTTCTGCGCCCAGCCAAGGGAGCTGGCCGCTGTGCACGCCGTGCACGCTGAAAAAAAAGTCCGCCTTTCTTGCCAACTGATCTGGCTATATGCGGATTGCTGCCCCTGGGCGTGGGCCTCAGGGCCGAGGGTACCTGGGAATCCAGGCCCACAGCTCCGCAACAGCGACAATACCATGGGAGTCCAGCAACACCAGCAATCATGGCCAGCGGTACCAATGATCCAGTTTCAGCACCGGGATTTCATACCACCAGCCCTAAAGCCACAACCATGATTCAATGTCACTAGTTACGTGTGGTGCCATTTGGTTAATCGCCGTAAAAGGTGACTCGCGCGCCGCACCCATGCAGGACTTGTGGCCATACCCGAACGGCAGCACCGATTTCGCTGCTACTCGTGCCAAACCGGGTTCTGAAATGTCCTTCCCGAACTGCAACAGCCTGCACTGATTCCATACCAATGCCGAACCTGGAAATCACCAATCTGGACTGCAGCAGCTGAGCCTTTACCATACCGGTGTCGGACCTGAAAATTACCAACCTGAACTGCACCAGCTGAGCCTTTACTACACCGGTGCCGGACCTGAAAATTGCCAACCTGAACTGCACCAGCTGAACCTTTACCATACCGGTGTCGGACCTGAAAATTACCAACCTGAACTGCACCAGCTGAACCGTTACCATACCGGTGCCGGACCTGAAAATTACCAACCTGAACTGCACCAGTTGAACCGTTACCATGCCGCTGCCGGGCCTGAGACAATCATCATAAACTACCGTCGTCTCTGCCGTGAACTTACCAATGCCGAATCAAAACCGGACCTGAGACATGTCGAATATCGTACAATGCCGCAATCCCGTGATAGTACCGAACCTCCCCGAACCACGGCCGAATAGATCCAACGGCCACACCGAAGTAATGAAGTCAAGCGGCACAACCAAAATAGCACCAGCGGTAAGACTGCGCCGAGCATCCATCCCGCACTCACTCATAACACAGGTTGCAGCAAGGGTAGGAATAAGATAGATCAGGTAAATCACGCAAGGGTCCGCAATAATTGGAAAATCGTAAGAATCGCCGGAATCGAGGTAAGTAAATAATCCCGGGGTAAATCCCATCGGGAATAATTCAAATAAAACTTTATCAAATATTAAATAATTGTTCGTTTTCTTTCCTTTTATTATTTTTAATTATTTTCCTTATTTTTTAATCCTATTATTGAAAATAATAAAAATAAAGGCAATTCCATCAAAAATGAGTTCCGAAGGAATTCTATTAAATAGCGAAAAAATCCCCTTGTTCCCTTTTCTTTTATTGTTTTTGATTCTTTTCATCATTTTTTATTCTATTCCCGGAAATAGCAATTAATGAAGACGTTTTCATTAAAATTAAGTACCAAGGAAATTTAATAGAATAAAGAATATCCCGTTTTCCTCTTCCCTTTTATTGTTTTTAATTATTTTTCCCATTTTTAATTTTGATATTAAAATTAATGAAATTCGATGCTCCATTTCCGCGCCAATTGCACAATGAAGACTGAGACTGCATAAAGGTGTGGTGCCTGACTGTTTTCATTCCTCTGTGTGTGGTATTCGAACCAGGGAAAACTCTTTGCACTTCATTCAGGAATGGTCTTCATTTCCCCTCAAGCAAACAAAGAGCAAAACTTGAGGCAATCTTATGAAAATCAACATTTGGCGGCTCCGTATTCCGGTGTCTGGTCGATGTTTAGTTGACACT
This sequence comes from Chara braunii, assembly GCA_003427395.1. Classification (NCBI taxonomy): domain Eukaryota; kingdom Viridiplantae; phylum Streptophyta; class Charophyceae; order Charales; family Characeae; genus Chara; species Chara braunii. The sequence continues at coordinate 10,319 of BFEA01001422.1, forward strand.
GTCATCTATCTGTGTCTCTCAAACACCCAAGCAGCATCCGTCAGCGATCAATCTGTGTCCAGTCAACTCCCAATCCGGCCATCCCAGATCAGAGAGTCGATAGCCTCAAGCCGATCAAGGTCCGCTGAGCGGGGCTAGTACAAACACCCGTTCTGGGAGCAACAGTTGGTATAGAGTTGAGGGTCATGCTAAGACCCATTGCGATCTTATCTACTCATTTATTGGGGCCTAGTACTTGCGGGGACTATGAGGGACGACGAGATTCTAGTGGTGAAGTGTACACTAGTCCGAAGCAAGAGAGAGGGATGGGAAGAAGAAACATGCAGAGACATGGAATTTCACAAACTAACTCAAAGAGAATTTACGATTGAGATGGCAGGAGGGAAGAAGTACACTGAATACGTGTTTTGCTTCTATGGTCACGATGGCAAATTACACAGTACCGGCTCGTGGTTAGAAACAGTGGAGCAAGCTAGGTCAAAGATCAGGTCACAAACGATCAGCAGTTCGTTATTTCAGCAGCTGCGGGTAAATAACATTTGAGCAGCACTCAAAGCAGCGTTCGGGAACACGCTGGTTCCGCAAACCTGCCAACCCAGTGAGCGGCAGGGAATTGAATCTGCAGCCTTTAGATGTGGTCCACGCTGGGTGACTGTACATCCCTGGATCTAATTAGAATTTAATAAGAATTTTCAATCAACACTCAGTCAGTTTTCAGCTAGCAGTCCAGCAACATTCAGTTTCAGTCAGCGTCCGGCAATCAGTTATCTTTACAACAGCCAGATCCTAGTCTGAATGGGACAGACACTTGGATATCGTCATCCAGTACGAGGACCAGCACTAACCAGTTTGAGTTTCTATCAGAAGACTCATCAGTTTCAACGCCCACTTCAGCACATGAGTACGGTACAATCATTCTCAGTTCCCGAAACTGTCCTTACTAGTCTCAACAGGATCTCTTTCAAGGATGCTTTCCAATACCAATATGTCAGTGCCATTGGTTTCAGGCAAGGTGACCTGTCAATCTATGTTGTCCTTACAAGGTTTGCAGGCGGTACCATTCACGACCTAAGACTCTATGTGAGAGAGGGGAAGGAGGTTCATGAGCACTTCGATTGAGTTTGACTCTCAGCAGCAAGGTATCGTGAGGAGAGGGAAAGAGAGTTTGACGAGAGTGGAACGAACCTGATCCGCATCTTCAGACCGAAGCTCTATACAGACTATCCTAAACCTTCGGTTCCTTTCATTCTCACTGACGGTTCTTACTGGGGTGATTTAGTTGATTTGGCAAAGAGGTACATTTCCTCTGCCGCAATTGACTACGAGGCAGTGACTGAGCCATCCGAGTATAAGCACCTCAGGCGAGGAGTTTTCTCACGGTCGTACCTTCCTACTTTTTTAGAGGAGTTTTGTGCTACAGTTGATTTCCGGATCATGGGACTTGGCTGGAAGTGCTTGGAACTAGCAGGCTTCAGGTGGCTCTACATCCAGAAACCACAACCTCAGGGAGTACGGAGACGTGGCATGAGGCACAAGAAACGCACAGTAAAATGAGGAACTAAGAGTGAGGATCAGAAGGATGAGTGAGGACTCTTGACTGGTGCTGGCCATGCTCCCTGCATGTGTACTTTCCGAGACTATTACGAGTTCTCAAAATTCCCTCGCTTAACTTTGTCTTTGCCCGAGTCAGTCAGTCTTGCTTCTTGCATTGTCCTTGCTGATGATTGCATTTCCTTTATCATTTTATCACAGTTCTCAAAATTAGTAAATAGGCAAATTTGATACATGCATGACATATCAGAACTTTATGATTACAAGTTGCTGGCGCGCCGCGGCGCTGCTGCGGCAGACCCGGAGGGGAAATGGAAGAAACGGAAGCAAAGGAGGGAAGAAGAAAAGGAAGATAGGGAAACGAAGCACTTGTGGAGAGGGGAAAAGAAGAGAAGAAGGATGACAATCTCGGCAGTTGTTATGCGGGGCAAAAAGAAGACAATGAATTCGCAGTCGAGTTTTGTTTGTCCCTCTGGTTTTTTCTTTTTTTCTCTCTGCCTATCTGTGTCGTTCTCTCTTTCTGTTTCTGTTGCTGTCATTTGGCGATGAGGCAGCATAGTAGTCTGCAAGTGTTCGTTCCAGTAGCACCGTCACATTTGTGGCCAAGTGCCCCACCGTCGATACTGGAGTTCGGTCTTTTCGTAGATCGAAAGCGGTGGACGAATCAGCAGTCGTTCGCCCCACGAGCTGTTGCTCTCTCGGTCTGCCTCTCTTTGTTTTGTTTTTATTGTCTGTCTCTGTCTGTCGCTGTCTCTCAAGTTGGGGTGAGTAGTGCATTTGCGCCGCAGCAGATGAGAACCGGTTGGTTTGACCAGCGAGAACACGTGAGGAAGCAATCATGGGTGTTTTAATCAGTCTTCGATCTCCAGCAGCCGAACAACATGTTGTACGACAGAATGGCGGTAGTTAGCATATGGCATCTCAGCAGGCCTGTCGCTATCGTAGTAAATTTTGACTAGGTCATCAATGTATTGCCAAGTGTGTCATTGTGAATGGATGGTGTGGAGTGCGTAGGAGTGGCGGGTGGTGAGGATGTTGTGAATCTGAGTAAGAGATCGAGTTGTACCAAATCGTCTGAGCGGATGCCACCAATCACTCGTAGTGAGTAGACCAGGTACTGTTGGTTGGGGGTGTTGGGCAAGGAGTGATGTGTGGAAAGCGATTCGGTTGACAGCATCGACCACTCGATCATTTTTGTATTTGGCGAAACCATCAGTTGTGTCGTAAGTGTGTAGAAGTGAGTTGTAGAGGAGGCGGTGTAAGAAGTCTTTCATGTTGACGTAGTTGGCAGTGGGATGGGTTGATGGGAGCGGTTTTTTGGCTTCTTGTTCTCGTTGATGCGCACAGGTCTCAAAGAGAGAGAAGATGAGTGGTGAGCAGAGAGCATGGTCTATGAGCAGGAAGTCTTCCCAGAGAATTTGGCAGATGACATCTTCGACATTTGTTGCTGTCAAGACAGCTTTCCACGCAGTCCATTGTACAGGGTCATCGGGGGACGGGGAAAATTCATTGTGGAGTAGAGTCGGGTGTGAAGGAGATGAGGGGGATGGTGCAGCATGGGGAGAATCAGACAGGGAAAGAGGTTCAGTGGTTGCTGCAAGAGGTGAAGTTGTTGCAGCCACTTGCTCTTGTGATCTTTGTCGTTTGTGCGGCTCAATTTCTTGAGGTTGATCAGTATGTTGAACACCTATATAAAAAGCAAGCAAATGAAAGGAAGGTGTTAGAAAAAAAAAAGTGGAGCGAGGAGAGGGATTGTACCTAATTGTTTGTCTGAACAGCGATGTTGATTTGGCCTGCAAATATTCATCAATAAAGATATAAATATTGCTCCCGAAGAGGTCGGTCATGTGAGGATTTCTTTGTATACAACATTTTTGGTGAGGCACGTTGTGTCGGGCATGGCAAAGCGAATGTGGTCCGGTCTACATATTCGCGAGGCTGCGACATACAATTGCCCATGAGCAAAAACGGGTTGTTGAAGATCAACGCCTGCGTGTTCGCCACTTTGGCCTTGTGATTTGTTGACTGTAATTGCGAAAGCAGGTCTGACCGGGAATTGTCGGCGCTGCCATGGGAAAGGGGACTTGTCATCGGTGGTGGTAAGAGAAATACGTGGTAGCAAGGCCGGTTGGAGGTTTGGCAGTTTGCGAACGTGCATGGGCCTGTTATTCGTGATAGAGTCCAGGATCATGCGTGTGTCGTTGCACAATTTGTTGCAGGTCGCAATGTTGCGTAACAAAATAAGTGGCATGGTCGGTTTCATTTTTAGGTCATGTGGTGGAAGCAAAGGAATATCTATAGCATTGAGAGTTTCGATCGGGATGTTTGGGTGATCAGCATTATCTAGGAGTGTGTCGGCACTAAACTTGAAGGAGTGGAGTTCATGACCCGGGAATGCATCAAGGATGATATTGTTGATAGTCATTGCAGGTTTGTTTTTGGGGCAGAGAATGAGGCAGTCTCCAAACCACAGAGGGTTTTGAGCATTTTTGTCAAGCTCAGGAAATGTCCAGTCGATGAGTTCACGAGTGCCGTTGTGCAGGCACATGTTTGTAGGAAGTTCAATTGTGTCAGGAGGAGCGTCGTGTGGTGGTGGGATGGTCTCATTGCCAATTGAGAGCAGCCACTGTGCGAATGTTGTTGTTTCGGGTGTATTGCCATATTTGAGGATCCTCATGTTTTCTTCGAGATGGTATTGTGTGAAATGCATCCAGATTGCTGATGATTTTATGCACGCATCAAAGGTTTGTGCTCTGGTACCTTTAGTGATGACAGGGAGAATTTGCCGAAAATCACCTGCCAGGACAATGACTTTGCCACCAAATGGAACGTGGAAATGATACAAATATCGCAGTGTGCGGTCAAGTGTTTCCAGGTAATATCTATTAGCCATAGGAGCTTCGTCCTAGACGATGAGAATAGCTTTTCGAATGAGTTCGGCGAGTGCAGTTTGTTTAGAGATGTCAAGTGTGGATGTGGAAGTCAGTGAGAGAGGTGTCTTAAATCGTGAATGGAAGGTACGGCCTCCGTCCAGAAGAGTTGCTGCGACTCCGCTGGATGGAGGCTACCGTGAGTGCAATACTATTTTCAGAGTGAATGCGTGTGAGAATCGTATTGATACAAAAGGTTTTGCCTGTGCTGGATGGAGCGTCGATGAAAATGCAGTGCGAGCAGCCGTTGTTAATAGCATCAACAACTTCGCGATAAACGGCATATTGCGATGGTCGCAATTTCGGGAGGTTTGTTTCAAGTGTGGCGTGAAGTTCTTGCGGATCATAGGACAGTTCGTCTTCAATTTCTCGAGGCAGATCCGTGGAACGGCGGGTTGCGTCAAGACGTTCAGCGTCAGAACGTGTGTCATCTGATGGAGGAGTGAGATTTGCGTCTGTGAGTTCTTTGCCTTCTTTTTGAATACGGCGTTCAATGTCCAGGAGGACGAGAGTTCGCACGAGTTTCAGTGGTACATGGGAGCTCGAGAATCTTCTACGGAAATCATCAGCCATTTACTCCCAGTGGTCATGAAAGAGCGTGTTCGGATTAGCCGGTTCAGAGTGGAGAACAATATGGACAAACAGATCGCGTATCATCGGCGAATTAGTCGTGAGCGCTGCGTCATCGAGGACACCATCAAACTGTGTGTTGTCATTCAGTAAGCCGAGCGCTTGACATGTTGCCTTGAATGTCGGATATGTTTGGCCGTCGATTGTGTGGAGGGCAGCAAAATCATCTGCTCCTCGGGAATGAGGCGAATTCAAAAGTATTCGAAGGTAGAAAGCATCTCCTGCATGTGGATGAATGGTGTATATGCGACCGATCATTTGCGAGCGGTCTTTCCTAGGGACCCATGTTTTTTTGCTTCTGTCAAATCTAAAATTGTTGACCATTTCTTTGTATAGCGGTTTCGTATTTTCTGGAAGGGTCGAATGTTCAGTATTCCATTCCAGCCATGCAGTGAGTGGTGTTTCTGGTGGAGGAGCAAGAGCCGCGCGTTGCGCGTCAACAGGGCGGAAAAAAACTTGTTGTCGGTTCTCAGTGTGGACAGGTAGTGCGTACACTGGAGGGTACCATTCCGAAATGTCGAACTCGAAGATTCCCCATACAGCCTCAGCAGCACCAATGCTCCGCATGTCGCGTACAGTTGAATTTCGTCAGGCTGGTCAGTCATTTCTGTAACCATTGCTTTGTCAGGTCCTTTTAGTATATATTCAAACATATATTTACACGCAGCACAGATCTCGACATTCAAGTGGCATTTGTAACGCAGTAGCAGATAAGCATTGTAAGGGACAACCCCGGAATTGTTGAGTTGAATATGATTTTGTGTAACAGCAAGTCCGTTGTGAGATGGATTGCGTTGTCGATAAATGGGATATCCTGTTTCGTCATCCCAGTATGTCGTATCTGTGAAATCTTTCGGGAAATATCTGATGCATTTGCCGTCATGCATGCAAGATGCTGTCGATCTGCAGTTTCTACAGGGATTATGGATCATATTGTTCAGGACGAGTTCTTGAAGAACCGGGTTCAGAGGGATCTCAACGGAGACAATCTCATCGATCTGTTCAATTTTGTGTGCATGATCAAGAAAAAGAACGATGTGTGCATGCGGGAGACCGCGTTTTTGGAATTCGATTGTGTAAATGTATGCCACCGATGGGCCAAAGACATGTTTATGATGGAGATCATTAATCAGTTGTTGAAGGTAACCTTTGAAAACACGGGAGATCAGATCTGGTCGATCATTGGGTGATTTTCCCGGAAAGAGCTCGCGTTTGATTTCAGGCCAGCGAGAGTTTGTTGTCATAGTAAGAACGATATCAGGCGACCCCATTTTTTGCACGATAGTCATTGCGTCATAATATCGGCGATGCATGTCACGCGGAGCACCCGTGAAGGATGGAGGAAGTATTAATCTACGGCCAATGTTCTGGGTGTCATCATGCAAGAGGATCTGATCATTAAGGTTTTGATAATACTCAGCATGAATTTCATGTTGATGTGTACGATCGTATAATAGACGACCAGATTCTATTTTTGCGAATGTCGTGCACAAATACTCTTGGAATAGTCTGTTGCTTCGGAAAATAGTATCTCGTTCAGAAGCACGAGTATTATGTGGAATGCGTAGAATTGTCGTGTTGTGATTCTGTGCGTTTCTGAAACATGAGGCAGATCAGTTTCACCTGCCCAGCCATCCTCTCCAGAAGGGAAAAGCAATACGTAATGAAGCGGATCGAACGATCGATTTGTGTCGTGCACAGATGTAAGACCACCTTGCCTGGGATGGATAAGAACTTCTCGATTAGTAATATTCTCATCAAGAAGCAGGCAAACTTCAAGCAAACCCTCGGGTTTGTTGTAGCGGTGTGCATGTTCATGACTCGGATGGAGATCCAGATTAATCACAATAAAAAAATTATCAATAATATTTTCAGGGAATTCTGAGATTGTGATAAAGTCATGAACATAACGATTTGATTGCAGAAGGAAATTATATAATTTGTGAAGAAGGCGTCGAATCTGGATGACGGTTGCAAGCGACGTTGTTTCAGGCAGGTCGAGATTTTGGAGGCGTATGATAGTGGCTTTGTTTCCGTCAAGAGGATCGTAGATGTAGAGTTGTGCAAAGGATGGCGGTTGGCCATCGTTCGGAAGAAGAGGTCCAAGTCTGTGCTGCAGTTGACCTTGAATTCGTATCATTGCTGGTCCACGACCAGGTGCTTGTTCAATTTCTTTGACGCTTCGAGATGCGAGAGAGAGTGAATTGTCAAACATTCGTGAATGGGTTCTTAAGCATCTGCCTTGTGCGGTGTCCTCTTTCCAGAGGTTGAGAATTTGAGATGTCGGGGTGTCAGGAAAAGGATGTGTGCATTGTACAGGCTGCACTTTGCCTTTGCAGCAGCACAAAGTTGTCCATTGTTTTTCGTGGGACCATTTCTCAGCTCCACAGTATGTGCAGGGTGTTTGATCGCCAAGTGTATGTTCGACGACTGCAGTGTCCATTTGCAAAAGATGATTTGTATAGATGCGTGCGTTACGTGGAGCCGGTGTAATGATACGAATGTGACTCTGACGATAACGACGATCTCTTGTTGCACGGCGTGAGAGTGAATTGGGATTTTGTGCTTGCCGTTGTGCTACATGTCTGGCATTACGGGAGCAATTGTCTGTGATATTGTCAAGAAAACACCCACACAGAAAATGCCGATAAAAAATCAGAAATTGTTCATATGTCTCTCTCTCTCTCTCTCTCTCTCTCTCTCTCTCTCTCTCTCTCTCTCTCTCTCTCTCTCTCTCTCTCTTTGTTTGTCTCTCTTTCTCTCTCTCTCTTTCTCTCTCTGTTTCTCTGTCTCTGTATGCCGAAATCAAAATTATTGCAAACGGGCTTAAAGCATGCGACTCGACGAAACATTTATACCAACCTTGCTGAACTGTCCATTCTACTGAATTCAATGTCTGAACCGTGGTCCATTGGGTCAGGATATCAACCGTACATTTGACTGACATTGCCGAGCAGCAGGCGCTCGCAAAATGGGACTATTGTTTTTTTCATTTATTTTTTTTCGGACCATGGATCAGATATTAAACTGATTAGAACAGATACTACAGTTGATCTAAGGCAAAACGCTCAGAAGGGATGGTGTAGGATTCAAAAAATGAAAAGAAAAAAGGGGAAAAGC
>BFEA01001429.1:2135-31280 GCA_003427395.1 Chara braunii
CCAAAAAAAAGGCTCCCTTCTTTTGAAATACCATTTCTCGATTTATGCTTGTCGATATGTATATGTCACAGCCCCTCGTTTGTTGTCCTCTTCTCCCTCTCTACCTACGGTTTACCGGGCAGTTCTATTTGACGATATATATACATACATACAGGGTTGTCGGCATCCAGGACGGGCCGAACGCCCGAACGTTTGGCACCCCCTCTCGACGCGTGCAGACTCAAAAAAAAAAAAAAAAAAAAAAAAAAAAAGAATTCCAAAAAATCTGAAAAAAAAAATGCTATGCAGAAGAATAAACTAAACAACATTTGCCTCAACGTTACATCCAAATTCTTTACCAGATTTGACATAAAAATCAAATACTAAAAATAAATAATAATAATGAAAACTAGAAAAATAAAACGAGAATGATATTATTGAGTGGGCGAGCACCTTTTTGACACCGCCATCTTTGGCGACTTTTCATTTGTTTTTGGCTGTGACAAATGCCATGAAAATTTAATTATGTGTACCTTACATAATAGAGAAGGTACAAATAAATTTTGAAAAACTAAGAATTGTTTTCGTGCCCCGAAATAAAGGAAAAACAAAAAAAGGAAAGAGAGAAAAAACAAATTACTGAGTGGGCAAGCAAGTTTTGGCACCACCATCTTTGAGGATTTTTCATTTTGTTTTGGCTAAATAGAATGGCTTCAAAATTAACAGGGAGATACCTGACATCACAAAGAATTCACAAAACAAATTGCAGAAACAAATAATAATATTTAGGTGTCAAAATATCTTTTTGCGGGTTCCGAACCCGCTCAAGTTCGGGCCCCGTACGGGGACCCAAACGCCCGAACGTTCGGGGGTCAGCTTAGGGGCCTCCGTACGTTCGGCCTGGCAACCCTGCATATACATGTAATATGTATATATATTTTTATTTTTGATTCTACAGGAATGAACTCCAGGGGGAGAACGCCGGACCCGACATCCAGGGGTCCGTCCTTTAAATAACTCCAGACCCTCACGAGCTAAAAATTTTGACATTTTGTGGGCCAAAGTACGTCATTGTCAATCTCGTTCAAAAAATCTAAAATGTCTATTTTAACGAAATGGCCGTTTTCTTCGCTTTGTTTTGTAACTTCAACTTTTTTGTAATGTCCCTTGTTTGTTTCCATGTAATTTTTTTTTTTTTTTTTTTTTTGGGAAAAAAAAAAAAAAAAGGGAAGGKGCTAGCCCCTATGTTATTGTTAAACCACCCGTACAGTAACTTCCGAAAGCCGCAGCCACATGCATGCCACGACGTGCTGGGATGAACAGGCCTGGGGAACTAGCATAAATTCATTCAAGTGGAAACGTCGCAGCACTCGAGCAGTGGCGGAGACGGCATGCACGCCGCAACTTCCGGAGGTACTGGTGGTTAAAAATGTTCATGTCATTCCATTCAGTATTTAAACTCGATGACATGAGCAGGTTGATCCGTGAATCATTTTCTTTTCTTGTTTGGTTTGTGTGGCAATCTCCTTGCAGGGAAGAACTTGTACATGAATTTAGGGTGTGTTATTTTGGACTCCTGCGAGGTCCGCATTGGGGATGATGTCTTCATGGGGCCTTACGTGCAGATATACACCGTCAACCATCCGATCGATCCAGTTGTTCGTCGTACAAGATTTGAGTACGCCAAGCCAATCACCGTGGGAGATAACGTCTGGATAGGAGGTGGTGCCATTATCTGCCCCGGCGTGACCATCGGGAACAACTCGGTGATCGGTGCAGGGAGCGTTGTGACGAGAGATGTGCCGGACAACGTGGTTGCTGCCGGTAATCCATGCCGAGTTATACGACCGGCAGTTGAAGACGCATAGAATGGAAAAAGAGAGCCGGATAGCGTGACGTGGTTGCTTCCGGTCATCCGCGCCGAGTTATATGACCAGCTGTTTCGTTTTTTTTCTTTTTTCTTTTTTTTTGGGAAAGCCTTGGCTGTCACCCCGCCTAGTATAGGACCACCAGTTGAAGACGCAGAGAATGGAAAAAGAGAGGAGGAACAGAAAAGAGAAAGATGTGCAGAAGGAGCGGGGGAGTCTGCAATGGGTGCAGCCTCCCTTGATGGCAAGAAAGTTTTGGCATGCTACGCGCTAGGCCCCACTGGGCGCTAGGTTTGTGCTCAGAAAATATGAACCTGGCCATGTATGTGACTAGAGGAGGTTCACGGCATTGCTCTATTAACCATGGACATAGCACAAGCAGGGCCGGCCTTTTACTGCAGACTTCTCCACTCGATTCGGCCTTTAAACCACCAGTACCTTTCCCATATGTCGGGCCGCGGGCAGTTTCGGAAGGCCAAAACGAAAAATGGGCCGCCGAATCGATTTATCGACGGTGGCCCTCCCTCGTTCAACCGCCGCGTTACCCGGCGGGTCCCAGAAAAATACCTGGGAATTACGAATCGCAATGGTGTAAGAGGGCTGGGATGGGGAACGGCAGAAGAAAAGAAGGGGTGGAGAGGGGGGGGGAGGATGGGGAGGGGGAATGGGCGGAGATGGTTGAAGGGAAGATGAGAGGGGAGGAAAGCAAGTGGGGGGGAAGAGGGCTTTTGCTAACCCTCGTATCGTGTATATGAAGCGTGAAAAGGAGGGAATCCTGCAGTGGGTGGAAGCAACAGCACAATCATCCCTGTTGGAGAAGAAGGGGTTTGGAGAGGGGATGCGAGGATCCAGATCCAGATGAAGAGGATGAAGGGTCACCCGGCTATACCCTCTTTAGGTCTTTGAATCTTCTCCCGTTGTGGTTTGAGCCGAAGCCAGGTAAGGGCCCCGGTACGATCACGGATACATCCACTGTACTTGGACGCTAGCAGCCGAACACTAGACTACTAGGGGAGGGTGCTCTTATTTTCTTTTCTTTTCAATGCTCCTTTCTATTGGTGGGAGGAGCTGTGCCTGCGGAGGGCAGGGCCTGGCATTCCATGAAAAGAATCCGACCAACAGTTGATGGCCCTGTCTTTGAAAAAACGCTCGCTGGTTGGCTAGCAGAACAGCTCGGAGTGCTAGACAAATAGAACTCCTCGATGGTTTGTATTTTTTAACGCTGAGTAAAACTGAGTATTTGGAAAAAGAGGCTGGGGAAAAATTGGGTTGAGGTCCCACCAGCAAAGAGGATTGGATCGAGTGCAGGAATGTGGACGTGTGTCATGCGGAAAATGCAGAAAAGCGGATTTAACCACCAGTACTACCGAAGCACTTTTCTCCGGGACTGGAAACACGCTGTGTGCCAAAGCAAGAGGAACCAGCGCAATCCTCTTTTTCACTGGCGGCGCCAGCCATTTTGCTCCCCCACCCACGGCCCAAAAAAAGAAATTGCGGTTCGACTTTCAAAAAATGGCTGGGAAACCTTTTTTTTTTTTTTTTTTTTTTAACTTCAAGTGGGACTTCGACCCTGGTGGTTTTGCTGGTAGGACCTCTTGACAAACACATCCAGCCTCCCAGCACAAAATGTTTAAATAAAGAGAGAACTACGGCGCAGTCAGGGTTACAGTTTCTAAATGCATTTCAAAGTTCAAACTCGGTTTCAGCGGCTCAGTCAGAGCGCGAGTTTGAAATGCATGTGAAACTCGTGCTGCCCTTTTTTAGCAGTTTAGTCAGGCACGTGGCCCTTTTTTTTTGTTTTGTTTTCCCGTCGCATGGTGGGGCCATGGCCGGGATGTCTCGGGCACGCCCGAGAATTGAAAAAAATGAAAAGGAAAACAGAAAAGGAAATTCATCTCGTCGCCCGAGAATTGAAAAATTAAAAGGAAAACAGGAAAGGAAATTCATCTCGTCGCATGGCGGGGCGACGGTCGAGATGTCTCAGCCACACCCAAGAATTGAATAAAAAGAAAAAAGAAGGCCCAAAAAAAAAAACAAAGAAAATGGACACTTGCCTGGCTGAACTGCTCAAAAGGTCAGCGGGAATTTCAACTGCTTTTGAAACTGGGGCCCTGACTAAACTGCGAAACCGCAGTTTGAAATGCAATTACAAACTGCTTTCGTGACTGTGCGGTAAGTGCCCCTTAAATAAATGAAGAGACACACGGTGCTTCTAGCCTCGTTGGCCCTTGTGGGCGCTGCACAAGAGGTCCAGGCGCTCTTTTTATTTCTTTCTCCCCTTTTTTTTTTCCTTAGCCCAGGTTGTTCTAGAAGCTGTATACTAAGCATATGACAGTCACCTTCGGTAATTGGCTGTGGAGTTATCCAGCTGGGCTATAGAGGTCACAATTCTTTTTTCTTTCTTTTCTTTTTTTTCCTTTTTTTTGTAACTTTTTTTTTTTTTTTTTTTTTTTGTAGTGAGCCGCTCCGTCTATTGGTGGGGAGCATCACCTGCCGGAAACCGGGTCCAGCGTCCCATAAATACATCCTTGAGTCGATTGGAACTCTTTGGGCCCTGCCAGCATTGATTGCCCTGGGTCACAAAGGATTGACTGCGCAGGGTGTTTTGAGAATAACATCTTAGGTCATGGCGCCAATGTGCTGGAAACCGGGTCCAGCGTCCCATCCAATCTTCTCTACCCTAGCTAACCTAAGGCCTGGTCTGGTGATGGGGGGAGAGCCACCCAGGGGGCACCAGTGAGGTCCCCCTCCAACCCCGAGCTCCAGCCATCCACCCGCTAACCTCATTGGCACCTGCAGTAATCAACATAGTATGAGAAGCAGCCCCTGCTGGAAACCGGGTCCAGCGTCCCATCCATACAACCGTGCTGAGAGGGTCGCATACTTCTAGTCACATTGGCCCTTTTTTTGGGAAAAATACTTGGGTCAAGGCATACTGAGAGAAATACAAAACCGGGTCCAGCGTCCCATACATCATCTCAAATGAAACGAGCAAAAAGGGAATTTCCGAAAAAACAAGATGGCCTCCAGGTTCTTGGGAACGGTTCCACCAGGGACAAAGGGTGAGGGGGGAAGGGGTCTGCGAAGTCCTGAGCAGGACGCAGCGGGTTGCTGGGATCAATCTTTGTCCATTCGCGAGAGTGAAGATGATAATCCCTTGTTATTCCTGCGTGCTGTCCCCCCTGCAGTCCTTCCTCTATCTGACGATGATCCTGCCCATTCCCTGCCCAAGTTACCCTTGCTACCCATCCTTCCCTCCACCCGCCCAACCAATCCTCGCAGAAGTGCGAGATAACCCAGTCAATATCCCTTCCAGTGTGCAGCTGACTTAGTTTTTCATTAACCGCACCCCACTGGGTCGTAATCTTGTGCTGAACCAAAAGTCTTAGTTGCTCCGTGACTTCCCCCTCTTCCACCCGTTCTCCCCTCTATTTCCAGGATGCATCTTCTCCACCATATAACCCACAGGACGGCACGCCTTCCCAGGCAGAACATATTCTCTTTGAATGTATTCCCTTGAATCTGGGGATAGTGTCCCAGAAGTATGGCCCTTCATTCCCATGGCCAAGACAAGCCCGGTACCATGTGTCGCCAAATCCTGTCCCACCACCTCCATAGCAGGACAGTCGCGGGACACTGAAGGAAGATGTGCTCTATCGTCTCAGAGCATTTTTTACCGGGGTAACCGTGGAGGCATCTGTGACACCAAGGCAGTGCTTGCCCCTGCTGTTCCAAATGGGAGTGATCTATTAACCAATCGTTAGTTGGTAGACACTGGTGTGCAATCTGCCACTATAGGGCAAAGATCTTTGCCGACCTGTTTCCATAATCCACAAACCACCTTATGGGTTTTAGCAGACCGCGATCCACGTTGAGATGGCAATACCATCTATCTTCTACTGCATCTCGCAGCCTGCGTTTAGGTCTGAGCATTCGGTATACTGACTTAGATTTGAGGTCCTCAATCGGGGTCATGGGTCGATAGGCCCTCCATCCTTTACTCTTGTGAATAATTCTGACTCGATATACTTCCTTTTTTTCCTTCCAGATAAAGGGTTGTTTGCTCCCTTATAGTTGATCCTCCTTTTGAATGGAAAATACTTCAATCAGCACCTGCGTTTGGTCTACCAAGTGAACCTGCCCTGCCTGATTTTCGCAGTTGGGGAAACCCACCCAGTCTCCTTCTACCAAACGAGGACCCTTCCGGAAGGTGATGTACTAGTGAAGGGGGAAACTGTCAATGAGATCGTTAAGTGCGTTCTCAGTGAAATGACAATATCGCAACCATGAACGCATTCTTTCGGCACTTTTTCAGTTCCTTGTAGTCAAGTCCCAAAGGTACCCCACCCTCCGTACCCCGTGTATCACCCAGCCTTTCCATGGAGAGTCTGAATTATATCTCATGCGACCGAGAGAATGTATGATCAGCCTATTACCAAACAGGGGTTGTCTGAAAATTTCCCCCCACCTATTTGGTGTTGGGCGATCAGGAGGGGGAAGCTTCCTCCATACTCGTAGGAGGCGCAACCATTGTTCATCCGTGAGGTCTCCATTTCTATATTTCCTTGGTAGTTTCCAGCTCCTGTCTTTGAGCCACACCAGAGGGTCAGTTTCGGGTGGGGCCTCGGGAGCCAAGGTTCCAATTTGTGCCAAGGCGAGGGGGACCCAGGGGGAGGATGATGAGAAGATGAGATGTCGGAGCCAACGAAAGTGGAGGGCTTGGAACTGTGTAGACGGATCCACAATTCCAAGCCCCCCTCCAGCCTTTGGCTGAATTACCGAATTTTGTGCTACCCGACTAATAGCATGGGGATTGTTGTTATCCCCTCTCCAAAAAAAGCTCGCCAATTGTCGTTTAAATGACTTGAGGCCCCCGGTGCTCATGGGCCATAGTATGGCTTTATACCAGAGTGTGGCTAATACTACATTGTTAATGATCAAGGCCCGCCCGAATATTGAAGTGTGTTTGTTGTTCCACCCTGCGAGCTTATTCTGCGCCGGCCCTATCAGTCACTCGTCATTAGTGACTGGTTTACCCTTAGCCGTAACCAATGCTCCCAGAATTCTTAGCGGGTCAACAAGGGGAAGCCAAGTAATATGGGGGTTCTCAGGGGGGCTACCTCCTAGGTGATGTAGCCATCAACCTACAGTTTTCTGACCCCAATTGACAGACATATCTGACATTCCACAAAACCTATTTATAAGGCTCCGAAATTCCTCCATATTCAGTGATGTCGTCTCTACCATAATAGTGAGGTCGTCAGTAAAAAGGGAACAGATTGACATTGCCTCCTCAGGTATATTCGCTATCTTGATCCGAGTCAGATCCTTATTGTGTCTGAGATTGGCGGAAAGTGTTTCCATAATGACCAGAAAGAGGTAGGGCGCGATAGGAGTTCCTTGTCTCACCGATCTTTGAAGCTTAAATGGAGGCGTCACCGACCCATTAACTTGTACACAGGTGGTGGCGTTGCTATGAAGAATCATCACCCAGCATCTGAAGACAGGTCCAAAGTTCATTTTTTCTAGGCATTTGTCCAAGAAAAAACAGTCGACGTGGTCGTAGGCTTTCTCGAAATCAATGAAAATAACGGTTGCATTTGCCCGATTCCTTCACGCCAATTTAACTACTTCGTTCACGAGAAGGATGTTCTCTTGAATATTCTTACTGGTCATGAAGCTTGTCTGTGCTGGGTGTATGACGTCTTCCAACACCGACGCCATACAATTTGTCATGGTTTTCGAAAGCATTTTATAGACTACTATAAGAAGGGTGATAGGTCTATAGTTTCTGATATTCATTTTATCCTTTTTTTTGTATAGTAACGATAATACATCTTTCCCCACTACTTCCCCTATCTCCCCAACTTCCCATACCTTCTTGGAGTAGTCCCACAAGTCCGGACTTAAATTCGTTCACATCGCTTCCCAAAACTCTTTAGGGAAGCCATCATACCCGGGGTCTTTTCCTCCTTCATTTTGAGAAACGCAGCCCATACTTCGCCTTTTATCAAAGACTCCTCCAATCGGCCGCGTTGTTGTGGGGAAAGGCGTCTGTCAATGGGAAGTAAAAAATTTTCAAGTTCTCTTTCCCTTACTACCTCCAGGGGGTCGGGATTTGGGAAATGTATAATTGTTTGAAAAAATTCCTCGTGATTAATGTACAATGAGCGGTATTGGTTGCAATAATTTTCTCTCTACTGTCTGGTTCAAAGAATACCTTGATTACGGTCCGTCGCGCGCGGGTCGTAGCCATTGCGAAGAAATGAGTGTCCATCGTGGCCTCCTGGGTGAACTCGGTCATTTTCCCTTGAATTCTGATACCTTTCCATCTATGTTGTGTGTAAGTTAAGAGTTGATCCTTCACTCTCTGAATGGAAATAGTGAGATGTTGTGAATCTTCCTGCTGTTCCTGGTCTAACAGTTCCTTGTGAATGCTCAATTCTTGCTGATAACGTTGGACCGCTCTAACCTTAGAGAATTCCCTACACTTTTTAGCCAGGAAAATCAACCCGTTATTGAACCATGTAGAGACTGAATCAAAAAGATGTTTTTGTTGGTGCCAAAATTGCCATTCGAGTTGAATCATCTGTCTAAATGGGTCGTCCCTTAAGAGGAAAGCGTTAAGTTTGAAAAAAACAGACCCTTGATCCGACCTTTTTCTCATTGTTAAGATTAACCCACATGTCTTGTGATCCAGACCCAGGTACGGGCTGCGTGGAAGGATAGATGACCAACGCAGTGCACCCTCCAGGTCATTTGAGATAAAGATAAGATGAATTTGTGATTTGGATAATTGTGTCGGATCGTTGTCCCTTATGCACGTAAAAGATCGGTCTTGAGGGTGCAACTGGCGAAAGGTGTCAAAAACCGAGAGGGTTTCGCAAAATTCTAATATCATTTGCTCATCCTCGACCGCGGCAAACGGGAGGTTTTCCTGGGGGTGCCATCTATCCAGTCTTCTGTCCGGAGTGACGTTGAAATCGTCTGCTATGATCAGAGGAATACCCTCAAGGACTTGTGTTCCTAGATTTTCTAGGAAGGCCCTTCATTGTCCGACTGTGTTGGGCGAGTAGATGCAGAGAATACAGAGTAACTCCAATTCGAGCATGCCTAATACAGAGGTCCACCGCCCCTCTTCCTCGTCCACCGCCCAGTGAACTAACTGGAATCTAGAGTCGGGGGTGGGGGGGTCCAAATTGCTACCCCTGCTAATCCCGGCCTAGGGGCATGAGCTCTCACAGCCGAGTGAGGCCAGACCATCTTATGGGCCGTATTATGCTCCAGGTTATCCTGCAGATGGGTCTCTTGTATGCAAATCACATTCGACCATCTTTTGCCCCCAACAGCTCTGAGTTGATCCCAAATGGCTTGGCGTTTCTCAGGCTTACTGGATGTCAGACCATTAACATTAATGGAGCATAGATTCAGGTCCGTTGTCTTTAGGCAATGCTGCCAAGCAGGGTCTTTGCAGTATAGTGCATCTAAATCCTCCATTATCCGGGTACGACAGACTCATGGCAACAGATTCCGAGGGGGTGCCATTGTTTAACGTACCATCTTTCAAGACTTAGGACCTTTGTCCGCACTATTCTGCACAAACATTTGCACACATCGTCATCCGACCAAAACCCGTTGGCTTTGACTTTGGCGCATTGTAAATCTAGCAGAGCATTGTGGCTATACCAGCGTAAGTCGGCCGTTTGTTGGAGTAAAAAAACAAGTAGAGATCATTCTTAGCCATCTGCTGGTCGCAGGCTTCGAATCTTATGCCTGCTCCCGCCCCAGGTGCATAGTGCTTGGGAATAAAGGCTCGTATTTGATTAGTGAAAATCCTATCCCTTTCCTTACCATCTTGGTCCGAAAGCTCCCAGCCTTGCAGGTTAACGCCCCCATGTTCTCCTATTGTGGAAATACCAACTTTCCATTTCCCATCGGTCTTTCTCATGAGGATCACAAACACTCCATCCGTTTTGGATAGTGGTAACTCAAGCAGGCCCCTTTCAATGAGTTGTCGCAACTTGAGTCGTCGTGAAGTCATCCCTTCCTCCACTATTTCCACCATTTTCCCTCTCCTCCTTTTCTCTAGTTGAGTGTGTTGGGCACCCGTTTGGGGGGGAGGTTGTTGCTCCTGTTCTTGGTTGGATGTCTGTGAATTAGGGGGGTCGAGGGCGGGGGGGGGGGGCGGAAGCGGCCACGAGCAAAGGCCAAAATACGTTGGAAGWCATYTGCCCATGTCAAATGAGCAGGGGGTCCGGAGGTCAGCGCGGTCCTGAGCGTTGAATTGTTGTTCAAGAGTGTCACTAGCTCTACATAGGACCTATCCCAATATTCCTCTCCTCCAACTTCCAAGTGGAAGGTTGGATCGCGGATGTTTGATTATCCACTCAGCTACCACCTAAATCTTGTGATCCAGACACATCTCTTGTGGAGGAGCATCCGGGTCACTTCGGAGGTCCTTCCTTTCCTCCATTTCTACATCCGGAGAGGAGGGAGTCGTGTCCACATCCATTGGTTGCGCCCTAAAAGCTTACGAACAAAAATCTGGGGCCAGATTATATGTGTGTTGTGCCTGTTGTGGCTCCTGCTCCTTTTGCCCTTGCTGCGTTTCTGGGGTTGGGGGCGATGGCGATGGTGGGTGCTGCCCTTGTTATGCCAGCGATGCTCGTCGTGTCCCTTGGTCATGCTGTGTTTGTTGCCCCTTCTGGACTTTCGCATTTGTTGTTCTTGTAACGGTCTAGTTGGTGGGGGCACCTGTTGTGTGTGACTTGTCCGCGCCTGTTGTTTAATTCGCAACGCCGGTTGGGGTTGCGTATGCTACACTATAGACGCTTGATTGGCATGTTGTTCCTGCAGTCTCACTTGGCTGGCGAACTGTAACCTTTGTAGCTCCAGGACTGTTGGCTGCAGTGGCGTGGGCTGCGATGTCAAGTCTGGCGACATGTTTCCGGGACATGGAAACGCCTCTTCCCTTCCCGTCCCCCCCCCTCCAGATCCTGATGCCTCCATGTGTCCCGAACCTACTAGGCTTTCCTCCCCAGACCTTACTTCGGCAGTGGTCACCCCCCCTTCCTTGTTCGTGGTCTGCTCGGAGACAGACCGTTTGCTTTGCTCTGACTCACCTCCCCCATCCTCTAAAAGGGCAAAGTGTCGGCTCCCCCTTTTTCATCTTCAGTTGTTATTACCGTTTTTTCTTTTAGATTCTTTTTGTTCCCGACCACCACCCATGAATCCTTCCCCGGGGCCCCGGCTGGTTGATTCGGGTGTGTTTCCAAAGTTTTCGGGGGGGGTTCATGTCGCCGGTGGTCTGGTACCTTAACGGGGTTCACCTTGCCCCTCCCACCACCATCCTATCACCTGTCCTTCCTCTTTTCCAGGTACATCAATGTACACTCATCCTTCATGACCTGGGTCGACAACTCGCCATCGAGTTTTTACAAAGGGGTCCCTTCTGAGGTGTCCTGTAGGCTTTATGGTACGGGATGGTGACGGGCACAGGCAGTGTCAGTGTACAAATGGGACGATGTTTATGGGCAATGTGAATTCGGTACACTTTCCCGCCCACGTAAAACGGAATAACATCATCGATCATGAAAAGGTGACCTTCGACCATAGGGAGGGTCAACATTTTTTATTTATTTTTTTTTCAAACAAATACTTCAGTCTATTCGTGGGGAGCAGCACGTGCTGGGAACCGGGCCCAGCGTCCCATATCGAATTGTACAGATCATTGAGAAAATTTGAGATCATTTGAGATACCGGGGYCATTACCCGGCTTCGGCTGAGATCAGTCTGTGAATATCTAATGACCTATTAAGGAACTACTCATGCAATAGGTTGCCACAGAGGTCCTACGAATGCTCACAACCCTCAAGGCTGGAGGGCAAGGGGGAGGAGGGTGGGCAGACAAACAGCATGCCACAAAGCAAACAGCACAAGGCAGCAAACCATATAGGAAGGAGGGCATGGGGGAGGCAGGTGGGCAGGCAAACAACACAAAACACCAAAGCACACTGCGTGAAAGGCATGGGGTCACCCGAAAAAAATACAAATATAAATAAGGCAAAGACTGAAAAAAATAAACAGATGATGAAATATTTTTTCATTGGAGTTGCACCGACTCGTCAAGAGGTTGAACCCTTGACAATCTGCGGAATCTCGGTATTTGATGGTTTGGGTCATGAATCCTTTGACCCTTGTTGAAGGCAGACTGTCCCCAAGCGGAACATAGCAGCGGGCAGCAACCATGTGGAGCACCAGGCAGCACAGTAGAGGCAACACGGCTGCACAACCCCAAAAACCGACTGCAAGGAACGACATGGCACGCAGGACATGCAGCGCGGCAACCGTGTAGTGAAGCACAAGGCAATACAAACAAGGCAACCACACTGCAAGCGATGACAGGGCAAGCAGACCAGCAATTCAGCAACCATGGAGCGAAGCACAAGGCACCCGTAACAAGGCAACCAACCAACAAGGCCTGCTAGCAGCAAACAAGGAAGGCACGACCAGCGGAAGGGCAGCAAGGCAGCGGAGCAGTGAAGCGCAAGGCAACACCAACAACACGGTACACACCACTCATCGAACACATCAACCTACAAGGAACAGCATGCGAAGCAAGCGGGAAAGGAAGCAGGGCAACGGCGGAGCGCAGACAAGGTCGTCCACACATCCAACATGAAGCAAAGCAGCACATGACCTACTCACATCACGATTGAACCCCGTAGACTGTTGGTTCCCACCACCCACTGAGCCAGGGAGTCACTCTGACGAGCATCCATCATCACCTACAGGCAACACAAACATCCCGAACCGAGCGCCCCCCTAAGAGTGCAGTAGTCACTCCAAACGAGGAACCACTGACTGTTTGGCACTACTTAAGGGTGCTCGGTTGGGCACACAAAAAAACTTAGCAAAAATCAGAGCGAGAACAGACAACAGAAGAAAGATTGACAGACAAAAAACTGATTGTGTGTGTGTGTGTGTGTGTGTGTGAGAGAGAGAGAGAGAGAGAGAGAGAGAGAGAGGGGGGGGGGGAGATTTTTCCATCGATAGGATGAGCAAGACACGCCCACCAGGTAAGTCTCCAACCCCGCGGCTGGCCTCACGCTTCGATAGGATGAGCAAAATAGAATGAATCTTCCGCTAGAACATGCAAAAATACACTACTACATGTGTGTGTGTGTGTGTGTGTGTGTGTGTGTGTGATTGATCTGTTTTTGGGCGTGCATCCTGCGGGGCTGTTATGTACTTGGCTACATCTGGACGCGATCAGCGGGCAAATGCAGAAAAACGCTATTGATTTGTTTTTGGCCATGGTGATTAGGATTTATATTTTAGTGATTACGGATCATTGCGGTTGTGTTTTTGTGGTGTTATTTTTGTGTTTGGTTAATTAGGGTTTGCTTCCTTGGGAACGTTTAGTAGTGAGAGAAACGAGTTGGTTGATGGGCTGCGTCCAGGGTTAAACTTGAGTGACTCGTTTTGCTCGGACGGGTGTGGCATATGATGTGAGGGACCCGATTTTGAGCTATATGAATATACAAAGCGAACCCGGGTAATGTTCCCAGTCCACCAGTACCTCGGCCAGCCAAAAAAAATAGGCTTAATAAGACTTCCGGGGTTCAGGAGAGGCTGGGTATTGCGATGGCGAAGGAAGCTGGTGGGCCCAGCGAAAATGGGCACGTCTTGACTTTTTTTTTTTTTAACCACTAGTACCTCCGCCATTGTTGGGAAATTAGGGAAAACTGGCAGTTTTCCCAAACTCCTGAAAATTCGAAGGTCGAGCCCGACGGCGGCTGCCATTGATAAATCTGATCGGCGACGGTCGTTTCATTTCGGCCATTCGAAAAGGTCGGAGGCCCACCCGAGGCCCGCTATTTTCCACGCGGCAAAGGTACTAGTGGTTTAACAGAGCTAACTGCTCAGCTAGGAGAGGTGATAAGAGCACCCCCTCCTAGCTGGGTTCCTGGTCGTGCCAGTCTATTGGTGGGGAGCTACACCTGCCGAAAAACGGGTCCAGCGTCCCTTTGTACATCAACAGTCCATCCTCCTGCCAGCATTGATTGCCCTCGAGACCAGGGGATTGACTGCGCAGAAGGCAAAGAAAAGAGTAATATTGAGAGAAGGGAAGCCTCTTCAGCCCTGTCGCAGGGCGCATGGCGACTGCTGATCACCTAGCCTCCCTTCATCCCATTCCGAAAGTAGCAGTGTGATCTGTGTAGCTCACGCCCTGGTCCTTCATGTCCTTCATGTCCTCAGTGGCGTGCGACCGCTTCATGTTGTTAGTGTCACGCCCCTAGGGGCACTGGGAGATAACACCTTGGTCAATTTGGGATTACAGCCAGAGAAAGGGGGTGAGGCGGGAAGGGGTCGGGGAAATCAGATAGGGGTCTCATTGGGAAGGAAGGCTCAATATTGGTCCAGTCACTGAAGGTCAGGTTATATTCTCTGGAGGGACCCATTTTTGTCAAAGCAACCCGATTCCCCCCCCACTCAACACGTGTTATCCATCCCCCCGACTGTCCCCCTAGCTAGTCTGTGCAGAAGGACGTAATTGCCCTCTTGATACCCCGGTATCAAGTGCATCGGTCCCGCAGAGGGGCCCCGCCCGGCTGCGTCACCCAAAATTTTGCAGGACTTCGTCGTAGAGCGTTGCCGCTCTGACCGAGTGCGCCAGCTATACCTCTCGCGAACCCCCGAGGGCGCATCCGAGCATCCTCATCTCGTTGCGAGATTGGGGGAAGAGTTGGCGAGTTCCTGGAGTCAGCTGCTTGCGCGGTGGGGGGAAAACGTCGTCAATACTAACAGTATTGACCTGGACGGCATCCGTGTTCTCCGACAGAATCCCACGATACCTCTCCCTGCGCTCACCGCTTTCTCGCGTCCTCAATAAACCATCACAGGTTCTCCACCTTCAGCCTCCCCTCTGTCTTCCCTGTCTTCTGGCAGTCGGCGTGCCATCCTCGTCGCTCTTTCTGCGTACGACCATTGACGGTTCCCCTCATTAAGCCCGAACAGTGGCAAGGGTGGTGGCAAACTTATGCGACTCTATCTTTGTGCTTAGTCGAGATCAGACTGAAGTGGACCAGGGACAGCGAGCACCCCGCCGTGAACGAAGACGTAGAATTACTTATCATTCAAGCTTGGAGAACGGGGGTAGAAGGAAGATTTGTTGGGATTCGTCTTCGGATCGGTGAAAGCGGGACATCGACAACCGATCGTGGGGGAGCTTCTAATCCTCCTGACGCAACTGTTGGACGACCTACCAATCGACACCATCTCGCACTGCGACGAGAGTTCGACGCCGCATATTCTTTTGCGTAGCCTGACGCCGTATCTTCAGTGGTCGGCATGCTTGGAGGGTAATTGGGACAACCGTAGTTACCCGTCACAAGGTAACTACCTAAACCCCGCAGAGATAATTGATCTTCTCTTCTTGGATCGAGGTGAGCCGACGTCGAAAGAAGAAGAAAAAGACGAAAAAGAAAAAGACGAAGAAGAAGAAGACGAGGAAGAGGGAGACGAATCGGAAGACACCTCCAAAGAGGACGGGTATTATAGCGAACATAGCGAGCATGAGTCGGGGGCAATAAGCGAAGAAGAAGAAGAAGAGGAAGAGGAAGCGAGTGAGGAGGAAGAGGCGGAATAGGTGGGGACATAGGGAGAGGATCCTGTGGAAGCAGAATGGCGGAGGGCAGAAATAGTGGAAGGAAAGCAACCACTAGAGCAATCGGTGGGAACTGAATTGCCAATTTCGGGCGATCCGACCCGAGACTCGGAGCCACCGGCAGAGGAAGATGAGCATTGCGCTGCAGAGACTTCGAGCGCGCCGACCCAGAGGCAACGGAGCCGCTCCCCCTCCCCTTTCCCCCGTCCCTCAGTTCGAGCACGTGCCGATGCAGGGCATCGGGCTACGTCCTCGATTATTATCCCATCGTCCCCTTGATTACCTTACACTCTGGCAAATCGATACCCCACTCGCATTTTCCCAAAATCCCTTCCCCTCTTCCCTCTTCTACCAATTCTACACTACCCGCCTCGCCGCCACAGTGTACTCACATCCCACTACTCAGTGTGTCTTTCTCTCCTTTTGCCTTCACGTCCTTCTTTTTAGCATTGCGTGGTGAGATCACAATGAAATCGAACTCTACTGCACTATCACAGGAACTATTCCTGTGTGCGTAGATCACAAGCAATTCCGCACGGCCTTACTTCGCACCTTTTCCACTTTCTATCCCGACTACATGTCTTCTCTTTCCTATGGCAGCCATCGTTTCCCGCGCATACACCGCACCGTTAGGTACCTTGAACTTCCCGGGACAGTAGCAGGAATGGGGAGTTTCTTACCCCCGCTCCCGAGAGAACGTCCCCCCCCCCCCGCCTCTGTATTCCAACTCCCTTACCCCCCTCCCTCGGGACACTAAAGATGGGTGCAAGGATCGTGACGTGTCAGCAGGATGAGTTCCACACTCTTATCCTACGGTAATGACACGTGCATCTTGGAGAGATATGGGTGCAAGCAAGAGCTTGCACAAAATTGGAGCCCCTGGGTGTCACATATGTGACGAACTGTTTTCTGAAATCGCGCGATTTCCTACGCGAAGCTGCTTGGGGAAATCTGACGGGACGAATGGGTGAGCTCTAAGAAGATGGGTCGGGCGGGCAAATTGCATGAAGGTCCTCGTTTCTTTTCGTTTTCTACTGGGAATTGTCGGATCGGTGTCGGGAAGCTCCCATGCCAATGGTTGGGTAGTCACGTCTTGGCGAGCGCGAGAAATAACTGCGCCATAGCTTCTTTCTTGTTCTGTTGTGAGCACTGGGAATTTTGGCGCGATCATCGCGCGGGAATAACGTTTTTGAATTTTCAACTGATATCATGCCCCCATGGGCTCGCAGAATTGTTTTTTCTCTTCTGCTTTTTTTGGAATTTCCTTTTGCAATTAGGACTTCGGCTAGGAATTTAGGTACTCTGAATTTTGTTGCACCGCGTTTGCGTGCATCTTGCCACGCTGGGAACTGGGCTATGACTGGGTCGCGTCCTTCATCTTGTGTAACTGTCATTTTTAGCGGGCACGATTGTAACTGTATCCTTCTTCCTTCTTGGTTTCTTCGGGTTTACCCGCCATCTCCTTCTTCCTCGCCACGCATACTTTTTTTTAATTGGTCGGAGCGTCTGCATGACCGGATCGATGCGTGGAGTGTGGCTACGACCCCCACGCCGCGGCTTGGCCATGCAGACGTAGGCACTTCCTATCTTCTCCTCTCCATCTAGGCTTAATCCCGTACCTTTCGCGCAGGCATGCATGCTATAAATTTCGCAAACACGATTAGTTTGCTCTCTAAGAATTTCGAGGTTAGCGCGATCAGTGAGGGTCAACTAACAAGCAAGTTTGGAAGGTGAGTGAGTGTGAGAGTTGGGCGATCCGACGAGCTGGTGTCGGGTATGTGGGGTTGACTTGTGGGCTGCGATGGACTGTGGCGCACATGCGAACCTGGCTTGCATGCTCGAACCAAGCGGGGTGACAACTCTGTGTTGATGCGAGGCGACGGACTGCCCGCCTTGGGAGTGTGGAGCAGAGAGAGAGAGAGCAGTTGTGGGTGCGGGATGAGGTTCTTTTTTTTGCTCGTCTGTATAATTTTGGCTTCCGCTATGGCCGACTTCTGTTGCGGCATTTTTTGACCCTTCCTTGTAAATCGTCTCGAATTTTCTTTGTCGCTCCTGCCTCGTATGTATGCATGAATGGGTGTGAACTCTTCTTCATTAATGATCTTTTCGGATTCCCAATTTTATTTTGTGATGCTTGTCTAATTTTATCCTTCATCTGCATCTGATCGAAAGCACCCGCTACAGATGTGTGGGTTTTTATTAATACTTGATCGTCATAAAGCCACCAAGAACATTGTGAGATGTTGATTGTCCTTTCCCCCTTTTCTCTCCTTTTCGTCACGTAAATGGTATGGATATGAATGAAACATATGGATCTCACCCTACATAGCATGAGTAGGATAGTTGCATGTAGGATACGATCACAGGAAACCCGAGCCTGATTCACTGCCGCCCGTGCGCACGCCCACGTACGACCGCGATCTCGGAAATCCAAGTCGCTGCGTACATGCGCGCCCGCATGAGCCGACCCCGAATTTATCAGAAGGGTGCGGGAAATTGAATTGATTAGCCAGGTATGGCCGAGGAAAGTCCCTTTTGGATCACCGATCATGAAAGACTGAGGGATCCGGAGTACCGCGAGTACTGGGAAGGCGAACAACTCAGACGACGGGGAAACTTGAGAAACCCGGAATTCCCCTATCTGGCAGAGAACGACCGACTGTGCGCGGGGGATTTCCGCTAGGCTATAACTCGTGACCCTAGGGGCCCGGACTACCCAGATACAGACAATACTCAATACTACATATCCCCGGGCTTTGTCGTTATTACTACCAGTTTCCCTCCCTTTCACCTCCTCCTTCCATATCACAGCTCACAGTGGTACCATGAAATTCCATAGCTCGCTATTGGCCCAGTCCACCGTGCAAGGATTGCCGGCAGTACCAAACACGCCAAGCTTCAGGATTTATCGCCGAACTTGAACAGAAGCTGAGTGGCGATTGCACAACCTCCGCTTACGGCCCGCCCCGTCGGATTCCGAAGCTTGTTACGAGCGGCGCTGACAGCAGCACGACCACCCCTGTGTCCCATCAATCCACCAGACAAGGGACCGACCCCAGCGACGCCACTACCAGAACCCATAGCCCCCTCCCTGAAGGCTGAAACGCCAGATACGATTCGTGCGTACCATTTTACACCGTTGTCCTTAAAACTTGCCACATGAGATCTCAGTTTCGGCCTGGGACTCCACCCCCACTTTCCTAAAATCCTTGGCACACCCCCTTCTCACACTTCCGGCCCCCCATCCCACTCCGAACAAGAAGTCGCGCTGGGCGTGAGGTTGGGCATCACAAACCTGCTGCACAGGCTGCCTCTGCTACTCCTCGTCGTCGTGCTGCTTCTCATCGTTGTCTTCTTCCACGTGTGTTTCGTTGGCCTGCTCCTTGTCGTGGCTCGCAAAAGGAGATCTTCCAAGAACAGCGACAGGATGGATCGACGATTGACCAACGACAGACCGGCAACTCCCTGTCCTGTTCCCTGTCCTGCGCTTCATCCACCACCTTGGCGTCGCTCGAGGAATCACTCTGCAACCCAACACGTAGCACAGCTGAACAACAGCCTCCGAGGTCGCCACGTAGTCGGGGCCATCGTCTGGAGCTTGCATCAATGACCTCCGTCTACACGCGCGCAACTGCTCCTTCAGTTGTCCCCGCGCCCTCTCCTACTGACATCGAAGAACAACGGTAGACACGGCCGCCGCCACGGCCTGCAGCTCAAGAGGCGTCAACACTGCACGTCCACCCTCTCCGCCGCCCTACATAGTAGCGACCTGGACACGGACCCGTCGCTCCGCTGCCTTGTGTGTCGTCCTTCCACACCCAACGAAGAAGCCGAAGAAGTCCGTCGAAAGCTGGCCCCTTTTCTCTGGATGCAGTCCGGCAGACCAAAATGTGTTTCAAGGTGCAGTCGACGTGTGCGAAGGTCGACAGCGATGGACGCACCCGACAATGCCTGCGCACTCCCAACGGCCAGGGAACGGAAGTGACGCCCGTTTCCGCAGTACGCCGTCTTCGCGCCGCCAGCCGCAGTCGTCATCATCGTCGCAGCCGTCATTCGAAATTCGAATTTCAAACGTCGACGCCCCCGGGTGAATTTTTTTCCCCCTCGCCCGGCTCATGCCGTTTCCCACCACACGTCGCTGGACCACACCGCCTCCACAAGGACAAAAGACAGTGGACCAAGGACCACCTACCCCGCGGCCACTAATTTCCGTATGAAAACGGCGGCGGGCACACCACAAGGAAACATCCTCGTGGGAGGTCCCCAAGGATGAGTGGAAGGACCCTGGGAGCCACAAGGAAATTTCCTTGTGGCTCAAGGAACTCGTAAGGAGTGTCTAACGAGGCCCATAGTTTTTTTGCTGGTGGTGCTCCTTTTGCCGTGGGTGCCTTCAGGATTTCCCCTCTTGTTAGGCCCGGTGCCGGGGCGTGGTCACACTAGCAAAGAGGATAGGATTGAATGCCTGAATCTTGAAGAGTTTATGGAGTTGTGCAGGAAATAGAGATTGAACTGCTTTGCTGCATCTCTGCATTAATGAGCTCTATCCTATCCTTTTTGCTAACGTCTTCCCCCGAATACAAAGCACCCTGGGCTCCAAGCTCCAGGACCATGGTCCCATTAGCAACGAGTGTCGGATTGAATGCCTGAATCTGGACGCGTTTGAGGACAGGAGCAGGAAATCGAGATCGAACTGCTTTTCTGTATCTCTGCATTAAACATGGCCAGATTCAGGATTTCTATCCTATCCCCTTTGCTAATGGGACCATGCTCCCCGTGGGGCAGGACAGGTTAAAAGCCCAATGCTCTACCAACTAAGCTATACAACCAGAATCCAGATAGGCTTAGTAGGATTTGAACCTACAATATCACCGTTATGAGCGTACCGTGCTGTCTTGCGCACTGAGCCTTTCTAAGACAAAAAAAAAAAAAAAAAAAAAAAAAAGGGAACAGGCGACTGCACATGACCGTTCTATATATACCAAAAGTGAGAAAAAGACAAAAACTTAACAAGGCGCGCTACCGTATTAAAATTGAAAGGGGAGGATGCCAGGAAAAAAAAGAAAAAAAAAATGTGGAGAGGGCAGAAAACGTATGCACATAGGAGGAAGTTGACAGCGCAGTGAGAAAAAGACATCTCAAGGAAGTAAAAGAAAACAAAAGAAAACAAAAGAAAAAGAAAAAGAAAAAGAAAAAGAAAAAGAAAAAGAAAAAGAAAAAAGGAAAAGAAAAAGAAAAAAGGAAAAGAAAAAGAAAAAGAAGGCCCAAAAGGAGAAACAAACAAACCGAATTCACATGAAGGCTATACCAAGCAGCAAAGAAATTGAATTGATAGCACTGAAACGGTACCTCTTTTTTTTCTTCTTTTTTTTTTTTGGAATTTTTCTCTTCTTCTCTCTCTCTCCCGCCTCCTCATTACGTTTCCCAATCGTCTCACTTTTCATATTCTCCGTCCTTTCTCTTCTATCGCCGGCGCACGCACACACACACACAGACACACACACACACACACACGCACAGAGGGTTCAACCTCCTGATGAGTCGGTGAAAGTCCGACGAAACAGTCTGGTACAGTCATGCTTTTTTTGAGTGTATAGTAGCGAATATGACAACACACGCACACACACACACACACACACACACACACACACACACACACACACACACATCTTGCACACGCACACGCACACGCACACGCACACACACGCACACACACGCCCACGCACACGCACACACACGCACACGCACACACACGCCCACGCACACGCACACGCGGCACACTCACGCACACATGCACACTGAGATGCAGCTATCTACGTACCGACAGCCGGCGCTGTGCTGAACGACGTACGGACGGAGGGACGGACGCACATACACACGCCGTTGGACGTTTGCTGGGGAACGGTCGTGGGTGAGAATTGCCAATCAGCATCAAAGGCAGGGACGTCGATGAACGAGGTACACCATCTCTCTCTCTCTCTCTCTCTCTCTCTCTCTCTCTCTCTCTCACACACACACACACACACACACACACACACACACACACACACACACACACACACCCCTACTGTGGCTCTGTATGTATGTATGTGTGTGTGTGTGTGCGCGCGCGGACGCGTTTGTTTCTCCTTATCTTGACAACATCCGAAAGCAGCTCTCTCTCTCTCTCTCTCTCTCTCTCTCTCTCTCTCTCTCTCTCTCTCTCTCTCTCTCTCTCTCTCTCTCTCTCTGTGTGTGTGTTGTCATGTTCGCTATATACAACTCCAGAAAGAGAAGCATGACCNCAGTGATCTCCTTTCACGACAGGCTATGGTCCCCGGAATGAGTTCGTCATTCCAGGTGTCTTTCATGCATGCTCCACGCATGAAATAAGTCGTGCCCGTCTCGTTGCGGACATCAGGCGCGGGAGGAGCGGCGGTAGAAGGAGCGGGAGGGGGAGCGGGAGCGGAAACGGGGAGGGGGTTAACAAACGCGAGGGAGGCAGAGGAGGGGGAGGAGATATAGGTCGAGGAGGAGGAGGAGCAGAGGGAGGAGCAGCAGGAGAACGACCGGGAGCGGGGCTATGGCGGGATCTTTGTCACGTTGTTTGGCGGAGGAGGAGCGGGAGGGGGAGGAGGAGGCGGAGGAGTGGGAGGAGCGGGAGAAGGAGTGGGGAAGCAGCCGGAGCGGGGCTATGGCGCGGGAAGAGGAGCGGGAGGGGGGGGAGGAGGAACGGGGGGAAAAGCAGGAGAAGCAGCGGAAGGAGGACGAGCAGCAGGAGGAGCGGGGGGAGCAGCAACAGAGGGAGCAGGAGAAGGAGAGGGACGAGGAGCGGGAGAAGGAGCGAGAGCGGGGACTGTTGAGCCGGCCCTCCCTGCGCGCGTGCGCGTGTGTGTGTGTGTCACACACACAGACGGGGAGAGAGAGAGAGAGAGAGAGAGAGAGAGAGAGAGAGAGAGAGAGAGAGAGAGAGAGAGAGAGAGAGAGAGTGTAAACGCGTCTGTCTATCTATCGATGAGGTTCAGTAAGTCTCAAGGATTTGTGAGAGAATAACAAGAGTAAGACACATCGCGTAGTATCTTAATTCTTACTATCGAGGCTTCGTTTATCGGGTAGTATCTTCAAAAAGCATG
Organism: Chara braunii; assembly: GCA_003427395.1. NCBI lineage: Eukaryota > Viridiplantae > Streptophyta > Charophyceae > Charales > Characeae > Chara > Chara braunii. The sequence goes on from BFEA01001429.1 coordinate 24,761, forward strand.
ACGTCTCTCTACTGCTATAATGCATATATCCGGATTGAGAGACAGGTACATCAATCGGTAAATAATATTCACGTCCCTCCCTCCCTTCCTTCCTTCCTTCCTTCCTTCCTTCCTTCCTTCCTTCCTTCTCTTTCCTTTCTTCCTTCCGTCCGGACGTATCTGGCGTCATTTACGAGTAGATACGGAACGTATCTGGTCTCATTTACCAGTAGATCGGACGTTTTACCGTATGTATATGGCCTTATCTACCAGTAGATGCAGAAAAGAAAAAAGAAAACTTGCATGCTCTTTCCCATGTAGCATTGTCATGTTGCAATAACAAACATGTGTGTGTGTGTATATCTTTTATGTACATATTAATTATTAAATAAAATTATAATATTATTGTGCTGGTAGCAGAAATTTCTGTTGATATTATGTTCTGAACGTAGTCGTAGATGAGGCCAGATACGTCTGGTGAAACGTCCTCATCATCAGCAGCAGTAAGTATGCGGAGATGATGATGGCAGGGATATGATGAGGCATCTTAAATCATGTTAGGATTTTTCTGCATGTACCTGACCACATTTGCGAGCAGCTTCTTTCTGCAGATCCGTAGTGTGAATATGCCCACCGTAACAAAATCAAGGGAGAGCTTGATGAAGCTTTATTTTTATTTTTTCGGGGAAAAAAAAGACCATTCTCAATTTATTTGGTCATCATCCTTGCGCAGGGGGCCATGCTACTCTTCCTTCTCTGTATCGTTCCAATTTTTTATTTTTTTTATTTTTTTGGGGACATCGTTCCAATTTTGACGGATGCCCCGCAAGTTTTTTTTTTTTTTTGTTTTGTTTTTTTGAGGAAGTGCGGTCTTAGATTGGCCTCTTGTGAGTCTCAGAAGATACGCACAGCACGGCGCCTTCTTCATTGCTTGTGAACGTAGTTGGGGGGCCGTTGACCAATTGTCCAGCTGAAAGAACAACTAGGAAAAAAAAAAAAAAGGACCGGTGAGAGCTGTTTTCTGGCTCGAGGTGAGGTAGAGTGAGTTTATTTTTTTCTCTTTTTTTTATTTAGATTTTTATTTTTCTGTGTGTGACACTGTGTTTGTGTGGTGTGTGTGTGGGGGGGGTTGGGGGTTGGGGGGGGGGGGGGGGTGTGGTTCTTTTCGTTTCCTGAGAGCACATGGGCGTAGTAACGCTTATCGAATTTTGACGGGACAGAAATTATGGAACGATCAGTTGATTGCAGTTACTGGAAGGCACAATCTGTGCAAATTGAGAATGAATCTTACGCTAAAAAATGGGAAGATACACGGCGATATTTTCTTATTTTTTGTTCATGTCGCGAGTAATGGAGCGAGGTGGAGGTAGGCCCATCGTCATCTCACTGAGCAGAACTCATCAGAGTCCACAAGCAAATGATAGTCCACAGTACTCATTGAAAGAATTGATCCCTCCCTTCCCCCTCCCCCCCCTCCTCCCTCCAAAAAAAAAAGGGTACATCAAAAGAAAAAATCCGAAAAATAAAAGAGAAAGAAAAAGAAAAAGAAAAAGAAAGAAAGGAAAATCCAGGGGACGGTCCTTTGGGACATCCGGGGCAAGGTCCCACTTGCACGGATTACGAGATTCTGGCCGTCGATCTTTGCTATCTACGGTCAATATCGCTTCATTCGTGTAAGTGGGACCTAGCCCCCGGTAAAATTGGAACAACACAGACAAGGAAACAATAGCATGGCCCCCGTGCGCAAGGATGACACGCATAAATCGCGTAATAGTCTTTCCCCCCCCCCAAAAAAAAAATAAAAAAAAAAAAAAAAATCCAGGTGTTGACATCCTGGACGCCGCGTTACCACTGCTGCCAAACAGTCGTCCTCGAGGCTAAGTGTTTTTTTTTTTTTTTTTCCCCGACGCCAAATTCCCCGCCCCCCCCGAGGCCAAGGTTGCAGTTGATTGATTTGAAAGACTGGGCGGTGTGAAGAAGTGTGGGGCTCGGGATCATGGCGATAGCACGTATCAGTTTTTTTTTTTTTTTTTTTTTTTTTTAATTTATGAATGCCCACGGCCTTGAGAGATAATCGTCATCGAACTGACCGGCCCTGGGTAATTCAGAATTACTGTACTGTAGTATTTTGCTCACCTGCTCACAGTGTGGAGTTTGAACTCAGGTCTGTATTTGTCGTCAACTGTTCAGGGGCAAAGTCCCACTTGGCTGAATTCTTCATTTCTGGTCGTTGATCTGCAGAATCAACGGTCACAAATCAAGAATTGGGGTAAGTGGGACTTGGCCCCAGTTAGTATGGGTGTACCAACTGTCATTGAGGTGGGCCAGTTGGTAGGGGTGTGGAAATTGTGTGGCCTCTGATCCGAAGAGCAAAGTGTCCTGTAAAAGGGGCCAGCTCGACACACGGTAATGACGCCGAAATGTGAACACGGTCGACAAGAAACGATCACATACTGTATGTATATATCGTCACAAACAGAACTGCCCGGTAAACCGTAGGCAGAGAGAGAGAAGAGGACAACAAACGAGGGGCTGTGACAAACTGTTTCGTCGGAGTTTCACCGACTCATATATGTGACGATATATATACCTATCTCGGCCTTTTGGGTAAGATMAARARWAARRAAAAAAAAAAAAAAAAAAAAAAAAAAAAAAAGAGAGTAGTATCTGTTCGGATCGGTTTAATATCTGATCCGTAGTCCATCGAGAAGAAGAAGGCCAAAAAAAAAAAAAAAAGAAAAGAAAAGAAAGAAAGGAGCACCTACGTAGTGTCAACAAGTGTGAAGACGCCACGTGTCATCCACTGTGTCTGGCGCTACCGGTGGACCTGGAGCTGCTGCCACATATCTGCACCTGTCGCCTTTTGACGCCACGTTCTCGTCCTACCAAAAAGTGATTGATCGCTTGATGGTACCTCTGATTTGCCGGCGAGGGTGGAGGCGGAAGCCATAGCTCGCCTCTAGCTCGGCTATGGCGGCGAGGGGGTGAAGGTGGGGGAACCATAGCTCTGCTATGGCGGCGAGGAGTTGAAGGCGGGGGAACCATAGCTCGGCTATGGCGCCGAGGGGGTGAAGGCGGGGGAACCATAGCTCGGCTATGTCGGCGAGGGTGGAGGCGGGGGAGCCATAGATCGGCTAGGGCGATCATTTTCACGTTGTTTATTCTTATGATCTCTTTCTGAGAATAAATTTCCGCATTGTTCCTCCACATCTGTCTTTCCGCGGGTACGCTAAACACAGGGTTATATGTTTCTCTCTCTCTCTCTCTCTCTCTCTCTCTCTCTCTCTCTGTGCCTGTTTTTTTAATTGTCTTGGCATCCTGGTTGGTTGTTTCCCGTTGTTCGGCCTTTTGAGCGCGGGGCGGTGCTTGTATGTGGGAATCGTCATCGGGGATGGGTTATTTTTGGTACTTTTTTTAATTTCTTTGCGGACAAGAATGTTATGACATCCTGGTTGGTCTTGTCCCGTCGTTTGGCCTGTGGGCAACGGCGGTGCTTGCATGTGGGACTTGTCATCTGGGATCTGTTTTGTTTCCCCCTGTTCTGTATTATTTGGCTGTTCCCTCCCTCTTTTCTTTGCCTCTTTGCCTTTTGGTTGTGTGCAAGTGGGTCGATATGACACACGGGGGTGGGGGCAGCCGCCGCTCAACCTACATCCATGTGCGCGGCCTTGTACGCAAGAGGTTCTGAACAGGGAGAGTCTTGTAAGGAAGAAGATTAAAAAAACGAATTCATTTTCTTTCTTTTTTTTTTCTTGTTTTCGCTTTTGCGCTCTGATATTCATGTGACGATATACATATATAGATTGATACGTACATCCACGTGGGCGGCCTTGTACGCAAGAGGTTCTGAACAGGGGGAGTTGTAAGGAAGAAGATGAAAAAAGACGGAAAAAAAAAGAAATTGTTTTCTTTCTGTTTTTCTTCGCTTTTGCGCTCTCATATCCTTGTGACGGTATATATACATACATGATATATCAGCTCAACCTACTACATCCACGTGGGCGGCCTTGTACGCGAGAGGTTTTGAAAAGTAAGAAAGTAAAAAATGATTTGATTTTTTTCCCGTTTTTTTCGCTTTTGCGCTCTGATGTCTTTGTGTAAAAAAAAATATATATATATCGTCAAATAGAACGTCCTTCAGGACATCCGTTAAAATTGGAACGATATCAATGGGCCTACCGGTAGTAGCTCAGTTGGTACACAGCACGGACTGTTGGAATGCAGACCCGAGCTCGAATCCAGATACAATCAGATGACCAGAATAAATTCTTTCAGGATTACCTGGGGCCAGTCAGTTCAACGATGATGATATGTCAAGGCTGTCGTCCTTTCCCAAAAAAAAAAGAAAAAAAAGAAAAAAAAGAAAATAAAGAAAAAAGAAAAGGAACGATACACAGAAGATTAGCATAGATATATATCCAGACGCGATAAAAAGGTTTACACTGCGTAAGGGATAAGAAAAAGGAAAAAAAAACAAAAAAAAAAACGGAAGTGGAGCAGAACGAAGTAGAGCAGGAGAGGAGGGAAGACAAAGGAAAGAAGTGCACTGTCTTGACCATATACAATGCACTGGATTGGATAAAGATTGGATAAAGATTGGATAAGAATGGATTAAAAATTCGATAAAGATTGGAGAAAATAGAGATATGTCCGTATATATATATTTGTGACGATATATATTCAGAACAGAACAGATTAAACGTTTTGCAGTGTGTAAGGCAGGGTTCTCTCGTTGATAAGACACTTTTGGAGGTTTTTTTTTTGGGGGGGGGAGTGTTTTGCCTTTGTCACGGAGGTTTTTTTTTTTTTTTTTTTTAATGGATTTTTTTGCCTTTACCGCGATCTATATTTTTGTTCGCAGTTGTGTATGGTGATTGAGTTCTTCGCCTTTACCGCGATCGATTCCCTTTTTTTTTTTTTTTTTTTTTGCGGGCCGCGCCGCACTCTGCTGCAGTGCAATACAGAGGTAACGCTGAAGGGGTCGAGCAAGCAAGTAATAGAACTGTCTCTTATACACATCTAGATGTGTATAAGCGCACTCTGCTGCAGTGCAATACAGAGGTAACGCTGAAGGGGTCGAGCAAGCAAGTAATAGAAAGTGCAGAGTCGGTTAAGACCGACGCGAAAGCTCCACACATAGCCGCATAACGCAGCCGAAATCTGTGAATAAAAGATCTCGAAATCTCAACATAAAACAATGAAGCTCATTTCATAGCTTACCCATATGACCCCTCCGTGCCCCAGAAAAAATAATTAATTAATTTAATATCGTGTAGTCCGATGGACCACGGATCAGATATTAAACTGATCAGATAACAGATTCTTAGTACTCTTGATCTTAGCCAAAAGGCCGAGATTTCAGATATATCGATTCCTATTTTGGATCCTGTACCGCGTAATTTCTCCCTGTACCGCGATTTCAGATATTATAATGTAATAGCGGCTCGCCGCACCAGTGTCGAAACGAATAAGGCATGAATGCATGTTACCCAGAAAGTGGCAAGATGCATCCGTTGCTATTCATAGTAACGGATGCATCTTGCCATTCTCTGCGGCAAGATGCACTCCTACTTTTCTAGTTTCGACAATGATATGGTATGGCGAGGCCCATATGCATATATATCCGAAAGGCCGGATGATCCAACAAATCGGGTGCGCGAGACAAAAAAAATATATCCGAAAGGCCGGATGATCCAACAAATCGGGTGCGCGAGACAAAAAAAAAAAAAAAAAGACAACCACCAACCATCGGAGATTTCCTGAAACTTCCGTGTAATATCCAATCGGGATGACGTCAGGCAAATTGTAGAAAGGGCGAACTTGTCTCAGGCCATACTCACACTGGGTCTTTTTTACTTGTTTCTGGACGTAATGGCGGTCAGGTACGTCCGAGTAAAGGCCCTAATTACGATCAGATACGTTTAGGTTAAGATTGTGCTAGTGTGAATATGCTCTCAGTTACAGCAGCTGGGCGGAGCAGGGAGGGAGGGAGGGAGGGAGGGAGGGAGGGAGGGAGGGAGGGAGAGTTCGGTGCCCTCGAATTGCCGACCAACCAGCCAGCACAAAAAAGTCCACAAAAAAAATCCAGAAAAAAAAAGAGAGAAAAAAAAAATCCAGATCTCGTGGTTGCGCCCTTTCATCATCCATCACTTTCCAGGTACCATTATGGACTTCGATCCACTACTGACCATCTGCACAAAGGACAAAAAGTATGGCGGTGTATGTTCCCATGTTCTAGGGTGAGATTCATTCTAAATCCGCACATTCGGTCAGTAGTGCAGCGAGACCCTATCCTTCAATTCTAATTCACGAGAAAGGGCCTCGCTGCACTACTCTCGACATGCACGAAAGACAATGAGTGCAAGTTGAGCCTGGAACCGCTTCTTGTAGTCGGCAATGGTCTCGTTGGCCAGCTGTCCTGGCAGGCCCGTCATGTTGCTGACGTGGCTCTGCTGACGTGGCACTGCTTGTCGTGGCACTGTGTCTGACGAGGCACTGCTGATGTGGTACTGCTGACGTGGCACTGCTGACGTGGCACTGT
>BFEA01001432.1:15863-28716 GCA_003427395.1 Chara braunii
CCCCCCCCGCGGGAATACCCACGCCATTCAGCCTTCCTTCTGCCTTGTGGGCTAAACACCCATCCATTCACATGCACGTTGAACCCGGTACACGCTGTCAATAACGGCACGATGGAGGGATCCGCCAGCATCATGAACATGCGGACCCGTCAAAGGGCCCATACTCAAGGTCCTCGACTGCCGTGACGGTCATTAGGTCCGGCGCCTTGTCCAAATCAATGGTCCGCCGGAGTATATATAAAAAAAACAAAAACAAAAACCGGCACTAGAATAAACTATCTAAAAAACGTCACCACCAATCAGGTGCCGCTACTAACAAAACTGAGGGGGGGTAGCCCCACGGCCCTTAACCCTATCGCCTTCCTCCTTGATGCTCCGCTGCCGCCGCGTCGATGCTCGCCGACCTCGATCCCCGAACCTTCGTAGTGTCAGTCCAATGTCGTAACCTATAGGGCTGAGCCCAAGCCTGAGACCCATGTCCGCAGAGTACCATACAAGACGGTGGGGCGCAGCGCTTTGGGCCAACAAACCGGCTGCGCGGCTCCCAGTGCCCGCGCCGGCTTGCTTATACCATGCCATAATTGCCCCGCGCGCCATCCTACGGCATCTTGCTTTCTGCACGAAATCGCACCATTATTGCCGATGCCGTCGTCGGGGTCGTTCTCCGCACGCGCGCTCGACTCGGTTTAATAAAACAATCAAAAGAAAATATCCTTAATTCCTGCTTAATCAAAAGTAAATAATAATATCACTAAGCAAAACAACCAAGGTCCTGGCCGACTTTACGATCAACAACAGAAAAGAATCACACGCGCCTTAAACCTGCGCGCCCACGCACTCGCTATTGTGGTCAACCACCTAGTCAACACAATTACAAACGCAACCGCGCTTCGCGCGGTATACTTAAACTTTAAACCAAACAATTTTCTGTTAATTGCAAAAACCCAGGGCGGATACCCTTGTAAGGGTATTCGCACCGACAGCTTACCGGACCATATTAAGCGACGTCCCCGTCGCTTCGCCAAATCAGAAGACTATAAATCCATCCACACTCCAAATTCTGACGAGACAGGAGCCAATCCGATTAGCCGACAAACACAGGGTAGAGGCCTCCATCAAACCATGCCTTCATAACTATATGATGCCAGGTTTCTAACCTGGGCCTCACACCGTCCAGAAATTAGGACACTGGCAGCATAAGTTCCTAAAACCTTCCCAATCGTCCTCTCCCCGGTCCTAGACAACCTTCGGCTTTTCGTTGGGTGCCCCCAGTCCTGACAAAACTAGGGACGCGGGCCTTAATCGAGACCTTTTGAAGACACTTTCGCCTTCCTTCTCAAAATTTTCTCGCAATCAAATACAAGCAAGTATATATGTATACTTAATATTCGTTCAACTCTTTCTGCAGTCTAGTACAGAAAGGCTAGGTCTCCACCTTGGCCCACCATAGCCTGGCTGATCGGACCAGGACCACGACCCACCGCATTGTTATTTAACGGCAGTACCTTCGTTGGTTACGCAACGATAAGTTTCCTCCTGGTAAGCACTCAATCAGGATCTCCCCCCAAAATTTTTCAACCATCATTATCCCGCGGAGTAATTTCACTGGGGCGGGCACCCCCCCCCTTAAACTCTTGCCCCGCGGTCCCGCAGCCAGGTTGCGCCGACTAGCAGCCATCCAATGGGGTTACGCCCTAGAGGTACTAACTTCTTTTCCGTTAGCTTGGCCTTTCTTTAATATGTCCCAGAACTAGCACAGGTGGTTAGACGGGGCGTCGCGAAACAAAATCACAGGCCCACTGCGCGATACGCAAGGGTCCGAAAACATTTACCAGCCCTCCTTCAATAGGCATGGCATCCTTCACACGCTTGCAAGCAAAATCACCGCTAAATCCACCAGGCCGTGACCCCTGACTTGATCAGAGCCAGCAGCCACCCACCCTGAGACATCTCTCGCCCTATACTCATTGCGACTTCTCAAACATTTCAAACAAAAAGTGGCCCTTTCCGTTAGACTTTATCGCCCATCAAACAATTCGTCATGCCATAAATCAATTTACTCACTTCTGAGGATGAGTCTTCCAACAAAAAACCACTCCCCTTTTCCAACAATCCAAAAAGAGGCTCTCTTCATAAACAAAACATCCCCTCTTCCAAAAATCGCAWGGGGTCTCGCCATAAAACAATACATTCCCTCTTCCAGAAATCACGAGGGTCTCATCATAGGCCAAACACCCCCTCTCTCAAAGTCACGAGGGTTTTTTTTACATCACAAAACATCATAAAACATCCCCCATTTTCCGAAATCTAAGGGGGTCCTGTCATAAAACAGAACATCACTGAGAGACCATCTTATGGGTCCTCATCACAACTTAGATAGCTTTCACAGACGGATTGCACTTCCTCCCCTTATACTCTGCCTCATCAGCTGCCGTAGGCAGGTCGCACAAGTATATCGAGGAGTAGACAGTATTACTTACAATCATATTCACAATACCCAAGATACATAAAAGGTTTTTCACACATTGTCCACACAAACTCATCATACATCAGAGTACAACCACACATGTGAAAGAGACAAGTGATCGTCAAATATAAGAATGGTCCCTGAAGGAAACCTCACCATAATATACACTCAGGTAGTACAATGTCTCACACAGAAAGTGTCTCCAAATCATAGCTTGCTCAACTCAAGCCACACCAAACCCATACTGACAACTACCCCTAGGATACATGTCAGATCTGTCTCTCAAAACCTGTGCGTAAGCCACCTAAATATGTACATGCCTCATCTAAATCACCCTGATCCTCAAGACCCCAGCTCAGTAGGAACACTAGAGTTCAGATCTAGACTAGTAGCAATCATCAAAAAGGTCCTCTAAGTCTAAGAGTGTATCACACAGACCCTAAGCTGATGCCTCACAAGATACTCCCACTTACATAGACAAACCGGCACTATCTCCTCAACTCCTCCTGGTTTTGCCTATATAACTCAGCCCTAAGTCCATCTGCGGACTTCTCTACTATCCTACACTGTCTATCATACATCTTACTCCCTACCTCTGAGATCTTCCCTGCTGCCTTATCCTCAAGAAACTCGAGACAGTCCAAAGCCAGATGCACGTCCCTCTTGCAGTAAAAACATAGCTGATCTACCTTTCTCTTGAACTTCTTCTTCCTGGGCTGAGGAGGTGGCGATGAAGGAGATCCCACCAAGGTACCGACACCCCCCTGCTACTCTGATCGAGGAGCTACGGTACTAACGACTTCCTGCTGCTCTGTCCCCGGAACCAGTCCACCAGACCCAGATCTAGTAGCCCAAGATCCTAGTCTGTTTCTCAAATCCTCTGTCGCTGGGACGTACTCGGGCGTGTCCAACCTCTGAGGCCTCCTCTCGAGTGTCGCCTCTGGCACTGCCGTGGGCTGCTCCTCAATCTCCTCTGGTCCATACTCAAGAGTGCCTATCCTCTGGAGTCTGCCCTCGATGGCACCCTCCTCCTCAATCCCCATCTCTCTCTCAAGAGGCTCCTCTATCCTCTGCTCAGGTGAAAACAAACTCACCTCCTCCTGCATAGTATGCACCGCCTCAAGGAGCACGCCCATGGATTCCTCTACTAAGCTCTGAGCCGGCTCATTGCTAGATGGTGGCAGCCCCTCCTCTACTGCCAAAGGTACGACTGGGCCCGCCGCTTCTACTGGCAGTGTCGCGAGCTCGGTAGAGACTCTAAACTCGAACGCCTCTCTCTCCGCCTGTCTCTGTGCTCTCGCCTCCTCTGACTCCAGGATAACCCTCCCCATAGGTAGCTCCTGGCGAGGCTCTGTCGCAGATGGCTGTATTGGCAATCCCTGTCCTGGCTGCCTCTGCTCTCCCTGCCGGCTGCTCTCTGGTCTGTCCACCTTTCCCGGGGTTTGCTGCCTTAGGCTCTCAATGATAGCTGCCTGGCTCACCACCAAAGCCCTAAGTTCCTGAATTTCCATCTCCATAGCCTCCAGACGTACTCCATGGCTTCCTTCATTTTCTTCCCCGCCAGATCGCCCTCTAATAACAAGTGCCGGTCAAATGTGGTCTTGGCCAGGAACTTGATTTCACAATCTAACCTTTCTTCCGCCTTCCTGGCCACCCCAAACCCGGCTTTGACTGGCGATGGAAGCTCCTCTCCTCTCTGCTCCCAGAAGTCTCTCCACATCTCAGGAATCTCCGGGGCCTTGGTTGGCGCGCTGGGTGGCTGACTCGGGAGTGCTCCTGCTGCCTCCGATCTCTGCCTCTCCTGATGCTGCTCCGGGAGCTCCTACGCTGCCTCCAACCTCTGCCTCTCCTGCCATATCTCATCTATCCGCCTGGTTCGTCTCGCCCTCTTTTCTTCAGCCGTCTCTCCAGCTGACACCCTTTCCCTCGTGCGGAGGTTGACCCTCTTTGGGATCTCTGCTTCCATCTCCTTCTCGGGCTGGCATGACTCCTAGCGTGGCTCTGCAGGCGCTGGCTCCTCCAGGTCTGGGTGCTCCAGGGCATGAGCTGCTAGGTGCCTATCAATCAGGATCAAAGCTTCTCTCCTTACAGCTGCCCTCTCTCTCCTCCTTTCTGCCCTCCCTTCTGGCGAAGGAGCCTTTTCTGACGAAGGTAAAGGGGTCTCCTCTCTCTGCAACCCCTCCTTTGCCTGCTGGGTGCTCCCTGGTGCATCCCCGAGTCTCAAACCCACTGCTGGCGTCTGTGGGGGCGTGTCCTCTCCAACCTCTATCAGTTCCTTCCCTGCACGTCTCCCCTCATCGCCCAGCCCTCTCTCTCGCTGAGTACCTTGGACCTCTTCCTGTGGCACCTCCTCCCGTGACATCTCCTCTTGTGGTATCTCCCCCTGTGGCACCTTCTCTCGTGGCACCTCCTCTCGTGACACCTCCTCTGCCTGCTCTCCATGCTCCTCACCTTGAAGCGACGCCCTCCACCGAGAAATATCTAAATGCATCTCCAATTCCCTCAAGGGCCCCTCTGACGCTGGTGGCTCCCCCTGTGTGTGTGTTGGCGACCTCCTCAATCCACCCTCAGTAAAACGATGGAACTCCACTGATCCCAACCCACACTCAGGGTATGCCCCTTGCTCCTCATCCTCCGGCTCCTTCTCTCTCCTGGCTAGGGCCTTCCGTCCTCTTCGAGATGGTCTCGCCTCCCTGGGCTTATGGTCCCTCGGCCTCTGACTTCTCTGCCGCCTCTCGACTCTGGGCTGAGGGAGCTCTGGCCGTCGAAAGGCCTCTCTCAAATGTGCCCTGCAGCTCTCCCAATCTTGTGCCATGTCCCTGATCTGCATAGCCAGTGGCCTTTCCGCCTTCCTGGTCCAGAGTGGTAGCGTCTGCATCCAATCATCTCTCGGTATGCCCTGCTCTTGCATGAACCACTCAAACGCGAGGATGAAGTCCGACGCATTTCCAATCTCCAGGCGGATCGGCCTGCCATCAGGTCCCACAGGCGAGGGTCGCAACTCCTCCATCCTCATCTCCACCTCCTGCCTCGTCGTCGCCTCCCTACGAATCCTGGCAATGGGCTCTTCGAACCTACCTGCTCCCCTCAATCTCTCAATCACCTGAGCGACGGTCCAACCCATACGCCTCGCATGCTCCCAGAAACTGTCCAGGAATAGCTCGATGTCCCCATCATTGTAGACTGGAGTAATCTCTCGATGGCGAGGCCCATGCCGCTCATATCCTCCTGATGCGCCCAACGGCCTCTGAGGCGGCCGTGTCCCCTTCCCTCCTCTTGGCATGGCTGTCTTCGTAAAGTCAGACCTGCACAACAGGCGAAGGAGACAATAGGCACACATTGGGGTAAGCAAGTAGGTGATAATCAGAGCAAGCTCAGACCAGACCACACTCATGCAGCATGCATTCTTCCTAACCTACATACCCTGTTACTTCTATTCTAAAGGCGGTCAGGTCATCTCTCTTACCTCTTCTCTCGCCACAATTTTTTTCAATCGCGTTCCAGATACCCAATCCTTCCACTTAGTCCCATTTAACTCCTCGATCTGGTACGCTCTGAAGTCTCCGACTCGTGCGATTCGGTAGGGACCTAACCATCTCTTGTCGAGCTTCCTGGACCACTGCTTCTCCAGCGATGTATCGTAGAGAAGCACGACATCCCCGGCTGCCAAGGGTACTTTCCTCACTCGCGCAGACTGATCCCATCGAGCCTTATCATCCATACGGCTTCTCRCCACCTGGTCAGATGCCTCCTGGATCCTTTCTTCTATCGCCCCAACCTGCCGCGCCCGAATATCGAGCAACTCTTCAAATGACAGGTTAACTTCCAGATCCTGGCGCCTCCATGTCTTAAGAAAACTTTTGATAGGGAAAGTGGCATGCCTTCCGTACCACAGCGTCGCAGGTGCGTACTTGGTGGATCTCTTTACTGTAATGTTCTCGACAAAGAAAGCCGCCCTTAGGTATCTTGGCCATTGATTAGGCCTACCTTCGGTCCATTTGGCCAGGAGATTCGTAATGGTAYTATGTCCTCTCTCTACGGGAGCATTTGCCTGGGGGTGCGCGACCGTGGTGTAGTTGGCGGCCACACCATACCTTGATAACAGTCATTGCACTTCCTGGCAGGTAAACTTTGATCCCCTGTCCATTACGAATTCCCTGACGAGAGGATAACGCAGGTAGTACTCCTCGATGCAGCTCACCAGGACTGACCCGGTCTTTGTGCGAATAGCACGCCCGTCTACGAACTCAGACAGGTTATCGCGCGCATCGAAGATATAGTTATAGCCTTGATCCCCAAGTGGTATAAAAAGTAGATCGAGATGCACCACAGCCCCCACATCTTGCTCTAGCCTGGGATGCAGCGGCTCTCCTTGCCTTAAACGGGATCTTTCCTGGCAAGGTACGCAAGATCGGCAGAACTTTCCGACCATATCTATCATTCCATCCCAGTAGTACAACTCACTTATCTTGGCATACGTGGCTTGTACCCCTCGATGTCCTCCTGCAATACCATCGTGAAGCGCTGCTACGACGTTGATCTGACGATTCCTACCGCAGACGACTCTCCTGGGATTCCCCTCTTCCCTTCTCACGAAAAGGTGACCGTCTCGCACTAAGTAGCGCTGCAACATCCTTTAAGCCCTATCGCTCGCATCTCTTAGCCGCATTTCACATGACAGAAGAAGCCCCAGCTCTAGGTAGATCCCATCGTACTCCTCTGTATGAAAAGCCTCCTTAATTTTCCCTTCTTCGAACTTGTCGTCCTGGCTCTCGGGTATTTCGTCCACATTCCCTGCCGGGTTCAACGAGCCTGACTGGTCTAGGTTTTCCTGCAATAACGTATTGACGAGGAGATACATTCCTCCCATCAGGTCCTCATGCCGTTCTACCAGGCCAGGTCCTTCCTCAATCGTCCTCATATCCTCCACCAGGCTATGCGAGGTGGCCAACGCCAATTCCATCATCCACTGAACATCCTTACCGCCCCAGGGATCCTCTTCTTTAAAGGGTTTGAGGACCAGCTCGGTCCTCCTTTCATATCCGCTCGGCGCTTGCCAAATAGGATAGCCTACACAGCTGGGCACTCGCGGCGACCACTTATTGATATGGAGACGAACATCTTCTTCCTGATCCAGAAATCCATCAACTGGGGGCGTATTCTCCACCGCCTCCCCTTCCTGCTTATCCCGGTTGATCCGACTCAGCCCGTCTGCCCGGTTCTTACTACCAGGAATCCGTTCTAATTCGAAATTGAACATCCAGATGTACGTCAACCATTTGGCAATCGTCGAATCCGATGGAACGTAATTCCTTAGAGAGTAGGCCAGGGCGGTCGGATCCACTCTCAAAATAAATCTCATGCCGAAGACATAGTTCCGGAAGATTCGCAGACAGTGGAGGACAGCAAGGGTCTCCCTCTTGAACTGAGAGTAGTTCCTCTCTGTCGTACTGAGAGTCCGGCTCTCAAATCACAAGGGTCTTTCCTTTCCTTCCATGTCTGCCTGTATTAGAACTCCCCCTGAGGCGGTCGATCCCACATCCGTTTCGACAATGAAGGGTCGCGTCTCTGTGGCGTTATAATCTGGCGCTCCTAACACCAACCCTCCTTCTCGGAATTCCTCTTTCATTTTTGCCACCACCTCTTCTTAATCCTCACCCCATACCCATTCCTGATCCTGACGGACTAACCTCCTCAGGTGTTCAGTCTTAGCGGCAAAGTTCTTGACGAAGGCCCTCCAAAATCCACACGTACCAAGCAAGCTCCTGACATCAGTTATTGAGTGGAACGAAACTGGCCACTCAGTAATCTTGTCCGTCTTCTTCACATCCGGCCTTCGGCCCTTCTGATTGCAGACTATCCCCAAGATAGTCGCTTCCCTCATGCAGTGTCTGGATTTGGCCCCGCTTGCCGTGAGGTTATGCTCTTCGAGCAGGCTCAGGACCTTTTCGAGGTCCTGAATGTGTTTCCAGACAAAGGGCCTTACCCCTGGTGAGACTTTGTCGCTTTCTTTCATCGCCGGCCCCTTCACTGCCAAATCGTCAATGTATGGCTGTCTGATATGGGGGCTGACTGACTGCATGGCCCGAATCATGGCCCGTGGGACCATTGCTACTGCGTTGGTCCACCCTTGTGGGGCCACGTTCATGTGGACTAATCCTCGCGGCGTGTGCATAGTTGTCACCGGCCTATCCGACGGGTAGACTGGGAACTGATCGTATCCTGAGTAAAGGTCTATAAGCGAAATTATAGGCCTTCCAGCACAGGATTCCGACAGCGCGTCTGCATTCGGCAGTCCTCCACCATCTCGCACGGTCACTGCATTCAATCTTTGCAAATCCTGCACCCACCGCAATGTCCCGTTAGGCTTAATAAAGCAGAACCACGGGGATGCATACGGTCCACTTGAATAGCCGGCGACGTGAGTACGTATCTTGCCGTCGAGATAATCCACCACCTTCCTTTCCTCGTCAGGATTGGGATATCGCGCCCCTCTCATGTTCCAAGGTTCGTGTGGCACGGTGTGGATGCAAATCATAGGTATCTTATCTACATCCAGCCTGCCACGCTCCTCGTCACTAAACGCGTAGGCGCGATGCTTCCTCTTCATTAATTCCACCATCAGCGTTCGCTCATGAGGCAGCAGAAAATCAGACTCCCCTATGATCAACTCCTTCTCGTTCCCTTCGTTGATACGACATGGCCCTGCTAAAGCACTTTCCCTCATTTGTCGAATCAACCCTCGTTCCCTCTCGCAATATGCTTCCTCGTCCTCTGTAACGAGAACGGGTACCGGGCGGCACTTCTTGTCTACCGTCTTGTACCGCCTTTGAGAACCCTGCTTGAGCCGTCCCCTAAAAAAGGCCGACTCACGGATTGTGTTTGCGCTGATGCGGGGTTCTCTCTACTGCCTGGGAGCCGATATACCAGTTCCAACCTTCCTGCCTCAGGGCATTCCAGAACTTGTTCCCTCAAGGCCTGAATGGCATTCGGATCTGCCATCTCATGCGCGGCCACCAGGTCCATGGCCTTCCCAACATCTGACAGGCTGAGGGAAAATACTTCCACCCTCTCTCCTGCTTCGGGCTCTGCCCAGAGCCTCCTGCGCTCCCCTTCCGACTCCTCGATTGTGAATGATCATGGATTGGGCCGGTTCCTTATACTCCTTGGCCCGGTATTCTTGCAAGTAATTATTTCATAATTTCCGCAGGCAGGATCGGATAAGAGGAGGATCAACGTCCCATCATGTTTGTTGAACATCACGGTCTCTGTCCTGCTTAGGAATGACCTCCCCAGGAGGATTCCAAGGTCCACGTCTGGCATTATGAAGAAACATGCCCTGGCCTTCACCCTTCCAACCTCGACGAGCACATTCAAGGCTGTCCCGCAAAACATGGCCTTACAACTGGTTCCATGCAGAATACGGCAGTCAGAACGGTCTATATCCAGCCCGAATCTGATCGCGTCCGCCTCCCGAATAATGTTCATCTCTGCCCCGGTGTCCACCATTGCTGCGCACTTGGAACCCTTCACCATCAAATCCACCATACCGCAGGCTACGCACTTCCAGTCCATCTTCGTACCTGACTCTGCCCACTCTGCCTCCTTCGGCAAGATCGTACCCAGATGGACATTAGGCACCAGGCGCCGTGATAACCTCCCCTTCAGTTCATCGCGGAGTCACGGGGCTGACGCTAGGATTTCCTTCAGGGTCATGAGGTCATTATGCCCTTCCAGCAGCCGGTCAATTACCTTCTCTACGTCAAATCCTTCTTCCAACCGGACCGCGTATTTTTTCTTTTTGGGCGGTCCGTCATGTATGACCGGTTCGGCCTCTCCCCTGGTTCCCTTTTTCCTTGCCCGCTGCTTCACTCTCTGATCCTCTTCTCTGCGCAGCCTCTCGTCCTCTTCCTCTTCATCATCGTCATCCTCTACTTCCACAACCTCTTTCCTTCTCCCTGATTCGGGTTCTATCCTCAGAGGCTCTTGGCTGGCACTGGCCTTGGCTTGATTCCTCGTTCGCGCTGCCTGTGCCAGCCGGGCCTGCTGAGTGAGGGGTCTCCCCCTCATTCCTGGTTGAGGGCACGACCCCACCAGATTTACTCCGGGTCGCCCAGGCGCTGACTCCGAGCCGGAGTCATAGAGGAATACTGTGGGGACATTAGACTTCCATCCTTTCACTCCTTCACAGAGGCCTACCAACTTCTGCTGGTACCTCCCCATCTTATCCAGCAAGTCCTCCATCTTCTCAAATAAGACGGACAGAGGCTCCATTCTTTCCTCCTCATCCTCGTCATCTGACTCGATGATTATGGCCTCTTCCGTCTCACTTCCTCCTCGCAGCCCTTGAGTCACTTCCTTATTGCTCCCCACTTCGTCGACCCCAAACGGTGGTTTCTCCTTTTCCTGCCATAGCCTGAACATGGCAGGGGGTGGTGGCCCAGCTGCCGCTCTTCGTTGGGCTTCAGCCCTCACTCTTCCAAGCCTTCTGTCAATGGCCTCCCCAAACTGATCGTAGATATTCCCATCCATAGTAGAGGAAATCAGTCCGCTTCTCTCGTCCCGTCTTATATTACAGAACCTTAGAGTGTGGCCCTGCTGGTCACAATGCTGACAGATGGCCGTCCTCCAGTCAAAGCGGGGTCTTCTATACCCTTGACTTCCCTGATCCCCCCGGCCTTGATAGCCCTGGCCTTGGTACCCCTGGCCTTGACTCCCTTGGCCTTGGTACCCCTGACCTTGACTCCCTTGGCCTTGGTACCCCTGGCCTTGGCCATTCCATTGCCTTCCTCTTCCGCCGTCATTTCTGCCTCGCCCCTTTCCTCCACCCCTCCCTTCACTGCCTTGATTGCCCTGCCCCTGGTTCCCACCTCCTACAACACTGCCCTGTGAACTGGGATCAGGTGACGGTGGCGGGGCCACAGGTTGGGCCTGGGCCTGGGCCGCGGGGTAGATGGGTGGTGGCATACTCGTTTGCGGTCCAGCTACTGGCGGCGTGCTTCCCCATGGCACAATTGTGTTGATCACCGGCCAGGGCCATTGTCCATAGGAGGGCGCCCCAGCTTGCGAGGGGCCCGTAGTAGATGATGGAGCCGCCACATTTAAAGGGGCTGCTGCCTGGGCCTGATGCGCCTGCGCTTTTCCTGATCCCTGTCCGCCCTGCGCCAAATTACGCACTTTGCGCTGGACCTTCGTCAGGTGCTGCGGCACGGACTCTTCCTCTTCCCAGAGCTCCTCCTGACCAGCCTCCTCTATCAATGACTCTTTTCCTTTTACTTTAACAGCCGTCACCACCCTCCTTTGCRCCACCGGCTCTGTCGCATACCCTAGCTGTGCCAATACGTCTGTAACAATCCTTGTTACTCCTGGGGTCCCAGAAGCGGGCGCATCTCTTTCCTTTCTCTTCTGTCTTTGCAGGCGTACCTGACGTTGTTCCACCTGGTCCAAGCACCCAACTTCCACCCCTCTGTCAATGGTGGCCCAGGTGAGCTTAGTGCTACCTCCTCCATGAGTTGTCAATTCGACGGCCTCCGATGCTGTGAGTAGCCCCAGGAAGATGGCGCATTGTGCTTCCTCCGAAATCCCATGGACCTTCCGTGCCCTCTTCCTTAATTCTTGAACAAAGGCCCCTATAGTCGTAAAATCCTCTTTGTTCATCGCTTCAAGGTCCGTGGTAGTTAACAACCCATCTCCCAGGCGGTATTTCCTCTACATCCCCTCCTTGAACCTCTCCCAGCTACCTTGAGCCGTATCTATGACTTTCTTCACCTCCTGATGGTAGCTGTGGAGGACATACTGAAGGATGCGTTGAAACTTTACAACATCCGGCCGCCCGACCAAAGCTTGTTCCACCCGCTCTAGCCATTCTGAGACTCTCTCCCCACAGAAATGGAAAATATCGACCTTTGGGATGTTGCTCGGGTTCCTTTCATGTCGGTCGATGGCCGCGATGAGGTCATCGAGTGTCTGACCCTTCTTGGGAACAACTGATGCGCCGCCAGTCTCAGGCATCTTGACAGTCTCTTCTTTTTAATTTCCCTGGCAAAAAAAAACAAGCACATCCCCTTTATTCAACACTATACCTTGACCGGTCTATTCCATCCTTCCTACCTAACCCTTAATACTTTTTTTACCCAATGTTACACTTAGTCATTCATATATTCCTTCATTACCTTCTCATCACTCCTTTATGCCTTTTCTTATTCACTTCTCATACCCGGATGTCGTTCCACCAGAGACAATGGTAGGCTTTCCGCTATCCCCGGCAACGGCACCACCTGTCGGGCGCATCGGTCCGGCACCGCACGGGGGCAGCGCGGGACCCTCCCGGCTGCGTCACGCAGGAGTTGGTTTTTAGAACCCTTCGTCGCAATATACATGGAGCTT
>BFEA01001441.1:18645-29043 GCA_003427395.1 Chara braunii
TGAAGAACAAATATGAAAAATTGAGATCGTGTAGAATAGGTTGTGATCTTCCTAGGAAAAATATCAAAAAAAAAAAAAAAACATCGTGAAATAAATGCCGCGCCCTTTTATTTCACGATGTTTTTTTTTTTTTTTTGATATTTTTCCTAGGAAGATCACAACCTATTCTACACGATCTCAATTTTTCATATTTGTTCTTCAATTCTGCTGAACACAAAAAATCGCCAAAGTTGACATTTGAAAACTGCGGGAATGAACCCTCCTGCCACACTCTGCAACGTTAGGGTTTGGACACAGGCACATCCTGACCTGCCAGCTACCTGACGTCGGATACACTTCATAAAAAAAAAGTCACCAAAACCACACAATGACCCAACTCACCTAAGTGGTATCACAGCAGGCAGTGTATCTCAAAATTGTGCGTGGGCTCAAACCCCAACGACAACCATTAGCAGCAAGCTTCATATAATATTAATATTTGTGTGTGGGTTGGTATGGGTGGGTGGGTGGGTGGCAGGCAGGCGGGCAGGTGAGTGGCAGACAGGCAGATGTGTGTGTCGGCGGGTAGGCTGGCTGGCTGGGTAGTGCGTGCACCCGCCCCCATGCCTTTTGCCGAAATTGACGAGACGCCTGACGAAAACGAAAGGGAAGAAAAGGTTTCCAACAAAATAATGAAAAAAAACGCAACTAAAACAAAAGGGAAACGCCTGACGAAAGCAAAAGGGGAAAATAGGTTTCCAAAAAAAAAAAAAAAAAAACACAACGAAAACAAAAGGGAAAAAAAGGCCAGTTGTTTTATCGTGCCATTCCAGAGGCCCTACGTGGGCATTTCTTTGACAAATCTCAGCGGGCCGGCATGACTTACGATGCCTTGAGTAGAGAAGTCGTCCTGTATGAGTCGAAGTCTATGCCAGGTTACCACTTTCTGGCATAAGGACCTGGAAAAGGGGAAGAAGTGGAAAGATCGTACCATCTCGGGCCAAGTCAAGGCCAAGGATCACTTGATCCTGACATTAGAGGAGGGTGGTACAGAAGAGGTCCCATATGATCAAATTGAGTGGGGCCTAGTGGAGGAGAACAGTAGTGTAGGGCAGGGGAGGTCTTACGCTGTTGTCGCGGCCGGAGGGAGGCCGCAAGGTAGAGGAGGAGGCCAGGGCCAAAGGGGCCGAGCCATGGGAGGCCGAGGACCGGGCGCACAGGGGGTTGGCGGACAGGGAAACCGCCAAACGAGAGGTAGGGGTCAAGGTCGTCCATTAAATCGCCRGGGTAATCGGTCCCCACAGCGAGGAGGTGGAAGAGCACCTCAAGGAGGATGGCACCCAGGCTTGCCACAGGGCAGGCACTGGGAGGATCTGGGCTTGGACCAACGCTTATGGCAGGAACGTGTGAACCTGGGTCAGTGCGTATTCTGTGGTGACCCGGCGCACGTAATTAAATTTTGTCCAAAGTATAGACAGGCCCGTTGGGCTGTCCAACAGTCAAAAGGCAGCCGYCAGTAGGGGTTGCAACTGCCCCTACTTCCAGACCATGTGGAGAAGTGAGCTTGCTCGAACAGGGCACTCCCAACCCACATGAGCCTATGGCAGAGGTTGCAGGCCCGTGCCTAGGTAGCTGTCCAGAGACTGCTTGTGTTATCGTCTCTTTAGGAACGTCCCTCACAGGTGTGGTAGAAGAGTTAAAAGAGAGAATGCCAGCCTGGGCCAAAATGAAAAGAGAGAGTAAGGGACAACTGATTTTGGTAGACGTAGAGGTGTTTAAAAGTAGAGTAGGGGCCCTTATAGACTCAGGGGCTACCCGTAGTTACATTAGCCGTAGGACGCTGAAGAAGCTGAGGCTAGGACTAAAAGTCCAGAAGTTAGTAGACCCCATAGTCAGTSTCCTCGCAGACAACCGCACGATGCGCGTTAATAGAGTATCCTGTCCTCAAAGTTGCAGATTCGTCTTTGCCATTTGTCGTCACCACGGACGCAGGCCAGTATGGGATAGGCACAGTGTTGCAGAAGACGACGGCAATGGCTATAGACCCGTAAAGTTCATGTCAGCGAGGATGCCCTGTGAAAAGGTGGCTGCCTCCACGTACGAGAGAAAACTCTACGCTCTYAGGCAGGCTTTAGATCATTGGAAGCACTACCTGCTTGGGAGGCACTTCAAAGTCTACTCGGACCATGAAACACTTAGATGGTTGAAGACCCAGACCAAGATGACACCGAAGTTGACCAGGTGGGCCGCAGAGATAGACCAACTCGACTTTGAGCTCAAACCAGTGAAGGGCAAGTACAATGTAGTGGCGGATGCTCTAAGTAGGAGATCAGACTACTTTGGAGCCATAGTACATTATCTGGATATAGGGAGAGACCTGCAGGAGAAAGTGAAACAAGCGTATACGCAAGACCCTATCTATAGCGACCTCCTAAAGAGAGTTAGAGAGACCCCAAAGACCGAACCAGATTACCGCACTACATACGGGTTGCTGTTTGAGAAGACTAATGTGTTTGACCGCCTGTGCGTTCCCAACAGCGAAGAGATTCGTAGTCTGATTCTAGGGGAATGTCCCGATACTGAGGGACACTTCGGTTGGCAAAAGACGTTAGCCAATCTCATGCGACCATACACATGGCAAGGGATGAAGAACGACTGCATAGAGTATGTCCGCAGTTGTAAAGTATGCCAACGAAACAAATCTACTACACGCGCGCCCCTAGGTCTTCTCAGACCCTTGCCTATTCCGGATCAGCCGGGAGACTCAGTGTCCATAGACTTCATGRACACGCAAGTCAAGAGCAGACATGGTAAGAGCCAAGTCATGGTCATAGTCGACCGTTTTAGTAAGTATGCAGTTTTTGTTCCTTTGCCTGCAGAGGCACGTACAGATTTAGTAATACAGAAGTTCTTTGACTTTTGGGATAGTGAGAATGGAATCCCATTGTCCATAGTTAGTGATAGAGATAGTCGTTTCACCAGCCAGAACTGGCAAGAACTCATGAGAGTCTACTGATCTAAGTTGTTAATGTCGTCCGACCGTCACCCAGAGACTAACGGTCAGACATAACAGATGAACAAGATCCTACAACAAGTTATGCGCATGTATATTAGACCAGATCAGATCAACTGGGATGAGATGTTGCCCAAGGTCGCTACTGCCTACAACAACAACGTGTATCTATCCACCTGCCGCACTCCCAATGAGTTACACAAGTCTGTTAGACCGCGCAGACCGTTCGAAGGACTGAACCGGGATCARATTCATTGATTACCGCCTGGTACCAGGGAGTTTGCGATACAACACGAAAAGGAGTTAGCCATTGTTGTTGAGAACCTTCAGARGGCCCAACACAGAATGATAGAGCAGGCTAACAAGCATCGTCGCCCATTAGAGTTTCAAGTACGTGACTTAGTCTGGGTCAAGGCAAAAGAGTTTGCACCGGAAGAAAACATCTCGCAGAAGTTACTGCCTGCATATAGAGGACCGTGGCCAGTTATAGAAGTCAAGGGCGGAGAGGATGGACCGTCCTACAGCATTGAGATTCCAGCACACCTCCACACATACCCTGTGTTTCATACTTCAAAGTTGCTACCGTGTGTCACTYGTCAAGAGTTCCCTTCCACGAGATCCATGATCCCACCGGATATGGATGGAAGYTATGACATAGAGGGCATTGTAGAAGAGGATGGGTTTAGGACAAGAGGTAGAGGTCGTCCCCAAAAACAGTATAAAGTACGGTTTGCCTATCACAAACCGGAAGACGACCGCTGGTTCACGAAAGCAGAACTTCTAGAGACTGCTCCCGACATAGTCAGAGCCTATGAGCGTGACAAGAAACGTAAAGGTCCCGCCTTGGACTGAAATTTCMTCGGAGGACCTCGAAATTAGGACGACGAGAGTGAAACGGTTTTCACCTTTTAGCAGTAGCGGATGCAGTACCCAGGGTTCGATCCCTAGACCTCACCCTACCCATGTACACTATCTGTGTAGACTCCGGGAATTGAACCTCTGACCTGTGTATTCGTAGGCAGTTGGTAGGCGTGTCGTAGGTCCATAGGTAGCAGGGGTTCGATCTGTAGGTCTATAGCGTAGGAGTTTTAGTGAGTTCCGAAAGCTTAGCTATAGACCTTCTAGAAGGTAGGCAAGTGGGCAAGTGGTCAAGTGGAGAGGCAAGTGGTGGACTAAACCGCAGTGCAGCAGCAGTACAACGTCAGTAGGATAGCGGTAAGTCCACAGTCAGTCAGCGGAAGGTCCATTCAGTCCCAGTCCGGTCCAGCAAGTACCACAGGGGGACTGTGAGCACCAAGGGCCGATGGCAAAGGGCAGACCAACGAGTTTCTGAAGTATAAATCAAGAGGCAACGCCCAGCCATTCATTCATTCCTGCGTGGGCCATGCGGAAGCGCTGCCACAGTGACTTGTGCAAGGAGGTCTGCAGATGAGCGCGGAGGACGCAGTGGGCAAGAGAGAGGGAGTTAGTCTAGCGATAGGTTAGACCCAGCGATAGCTGCCATAGCTGTAGTTAGTAGTGAGTGTGTGTGTGTGCTCGAGTGTTAGAGTGATGCGTGTGGGATATCCAGGGTGATTCAGTGTATGTGAACAATGAGATGTTTGGGCGCTGAAATCGTCATATCCAATTGAGAGTGAACTCGTATCTGAAAGCCATATCTCTGAGTTTTGAGTGGGCGCATGTCACCAGTATGTTGCGTTGCTGTTTACATGCATGAAAAGTGTGTTTGAGAACGAGTCTGATTGCAATGTCATCACGCTGGGGAGCTTGTTGCGATTGTAGCAGGGTGAGCCAAAAAAAAAAAAAAAAAAAACCTCGCTTTCGTGGTTTTGTCGTTCACAGCCGCAGGGCCATATGACTGGTCAGTCACGTTCACAATCACGACACTGCCCCGAATACAGCTATAATGACGGTGGAAGAGTTCTATTCGAGGGAAGATGGGAATCCACAACATGGTTGTGAGTTCTTCTCAGACCTCCACAGGCATGGACACTCAAAGGGAACTTCGGAAACATGGTTGTTGGTTTTTGTCAGACTTCCAAAGGCATGGGCACTCAAAGGGAACTTAGGAAACCTGCAGCCTGCAGCCTGGTAGCCTTGTTGCATTGACTTAGCGAATGAAAATGTCAAACATGTATTCTATTTTCAGTGAAGTAAGACCGCAAGTACCTTTCACACAAGTCCCAGGGCAGGTGCTGAGCCTCCCCAGCTTGCCTACCGCGTTACCCGACGCGTCTTGGATTTCAAGCGGGTAAAGGCACTTGTGGTTCAAAGGGAGGTTAGCATCCTGAACCCTATGGGAGGTGGACCCCTAAGCGGCGGTAGCATTGACCGTAGAAACAAGACTCTACAAGAGGCAAGGTCTTAGTAGCAAYGAATCTTCCTTTTAGAATCTTCACTGGATGTATATACAAGCCGTCAACAACCAGAAACACAGAAYCGGGTGGTAAGTTTCCCACTATTTTTCGAAGATGCTGCTGCGCTGCAACTTTCGGGGCTGGGCCGTTGCCGGCTGTCGCTTCTTGGGCCTTCGTATATGAGAAACAGTACYGGTAGGAGTCCTTAAGAGTCCTGAAGAGTCAGATCCTCACCCCGAAATTGGGAGGAGCATAGTTTTGATGATTTGATCCTGTATGCTCGTTGCAACTGGCATTGTTCTGAGAAATGAGCCCTTTGAACGTGGGCGGATGGGAGGAGAGGAGTCTGCACCCAATGAAATGGCTAGAGCAATTATAATAGGTGCCATAAAAACTTACCTTCCAGCTCTACTACAGGAAGGGAGGCGGGGTACCTGTTCTGGACGACAATTTTTTTTTGCCACATTGGCGGTCGTCCAATGAATTACCACCAAAAGAGTCATACACTTAGTTGTCATGATTGATCAGGTAGCCCACAAGTTCTTTTTTCCCTTTTTTTTTCCCAAGGCTCCGATCTATTTCTGGGGAGCAGCACATGCTGGGAACTGGGGGTCCGGCGTCCCTTATAGAATGGTGGGAGATGTTGGGGCCATGGACCCCACAATCTACCCGGTAGAAACAGGTTACTGATTACTGGAAGCTTACGAAGAAAAATGAAGCTGGAAAATGGGTTGGGCGTCCCTTGATTAGTGCTAAGAGGCCTTCAGATTCTTACCCAACAAAGTAGATTGCCTCTGATAACTAATATTAGAATCCCTCAGCCTTGTGGCTATCTAAAGTTTCTAAACTGCGTATATGCGAAGTTCTCTCCGTGGGGAACATGATTGAATCGAGGGCGTGGCTATCTGGAGCAAGCAGCAACTCTAATCTAGGATTCTGAGTACCTGCTGAGAAGGGTGTGTGGTCTTCTTAAATAATCAGAGGGTTATCAAATATGGGTTGAAGAAGGAGTTATGACTTATGGGTGGGAGTTTTCGAGCATTGGGCCGAATTCCCCCCCCCAGGTTTAAACTTTTTCCATATCTTTTCTTCTTCTTCTTCTTTTGAATATGATGTTTTTCAAAGTGGGAAAAGTTATAAACCCTCCCCGCAACTAAGCCTTTGTACTCGGGCCAAAAAGTGTCGCAAGGCCCAAAATGAATTTTCATGTCATTTTTGCACCTTGGTCGGCCCGTAGCGCCCGCTGTGCAAAAATGGCGGCAAAGTGTTTCACAGGGTGCAAATACTAGGCCCAAAGGGATTTTGTGATCCTGACGCTTTTTGCCTGGTTTCGAAGGAAATTAATAAACTTCGGTTTTGTCAAAATATACTCTTTTTTTTTTAACAAAATCTAAAGTTTATTTTTTCTGCACTTTTTCTTTTTTTAGCAGTTAAACTAGCGCATTAGCTGGGATACCTCGTCTCGCATTTTTCGCATAACAATGATAACATAGTGAAACAATCTAAATATGGGAATAAAAGAATGTTTACTTAAGAGTTTATTGTTTTTCAATGGCATATAAGTTCAATTATTAAGAGCTTTTATGAATTTCTCATTTATTTCAACTAATTCTTATCAATTTTAAGGAAATTAGTCTCACATGGCAACCAAAGGGGTACCATAATTTGATTTTCGTCTTAATCCTTGCGAGTTCAGAAAATGTTTTATCAAGTGAGCAACACTTTGTGCGCAAGATTAGATGTTCAAACTTCAAAGAAAAAAAAATATTTAGTTTTTGCCATTTTTTAAAATCCGTCCATCAAAACAGGAAAACAATATTTTGGTACACTCGCGTACGTTTTTTTTTTTTTTTATTCATTCGACGCTCAAATTATGAATCTTGTAAACATATGTTAAAATGTTTATAATTTAATATATCATCGTTGATTGTTATATTAACTTTTAATTATCTACCACAAACAACTATCCTCCTTTACTTAACATAGCATCTTTAGTGAGTCCAACATATATCTAGTGAAATATTAGGTCTGCTTATCATTATTGATTTCTGCAGATCCTTTCGGATGCATTAACTAGGAAAATCCATAGTGTTGAGTCTTCTAAGGCGTCTAACATGCATTCATGGATAGGTGGTCGATGCATGATCTCAAAATCTATCGTGAAAGTTGACCACCCTCTTTGTTTCTGCCCTCCCTCAATAAAGCCATTTTATTTACTTCATGTACCCGTTAAGTTGTTTCGGAAGATTGTGCTTGATCCTCCCATCTTTCTTGGTTTCTTGTTTTTTTTCTTTAAACGTACATCATATACGTCGATCTCTGTGAATTTTATGACAACCACAAATAATTTGCAGTTGCGCATTTCACAATTTACTATTGACTCGTATGAGTAAGGAAATTCTCTACCGCTCGCGACCCCTACATGAAACGCCGCCACATGTGCTGGATCCATCATATGCTAAGAGTGTGTCTGAACGCTCCTCATGACCCTGCCGTTGTAATCAGTACCCTTAGGATGACGGACATCTCGCATGAGACGGGCGTGATTTAGACGACCCGATAAAAGCTACACAGATCCTTCGTAGCTATTTGACCGTCTCTTGTGCAACCACTTCCTCGAAATGACTATTATATTAGCAAAAATTGTGTTACTGGCGAGTTACTGGAGAGCAGGCGGTCAACGTGGTGCCCTTAAAATGACCATGAGGTGAGTAGGAGAGAAAAAACTTTGTGTTACTGGGAGGAAGTTATCAAACATGGCGATGAGATCATCGCCAAGGGTTGTCCTCACAACCTCTGGAAAGTTTTTGACCAAGACCACGACTGCTCGAAAGCGATTGACAACCTTATCCTGGCAGTGCTAATATCAACGACAGGGAACCCTTGTTTGTTGGACGAAGAAAAGATTTTCCGAAGAGCAGTTTCAACCCCCTCGTGCATGTTGATGTGCACACTTTTCTTATCCTTCGCCGCTCCGACGACGTTCTGTCCAACGACGTGCCTATTTGGGTAGGCAAAGGTCTTCCTCGGGTGTTTGGTGAAAATAATTCGCAAAATTATAATCAAGTGCTAGTGGAATATCAGGTGCCGACTGGGAGAGAAAAGTCGCTCCAAGAACTATATGATAACACATGGGAGAAAATATGGAAAATAACCGACCGGACAGAATGGCAGCATGATGTTCAACTGAATGTTGAAGCTGAACTTTGAAATCTGAGTCCATTTGTTGAAGGGAGTATCAACGCAGGGGCCAAAAGCGACGAGTGGACGTCCTAGGTCTTATCAAGACGCCCAATAGGTGAGTGAGTATGATATTTGAAAATGACTGTTCGGACGAGAATTTGGAAGGGAGCATATTCTTTTTTAACTTGGTGAATTGCGACGATTCTTTGGTACGACAAGGTGGCAAGTTTTGTCCACGGTCTAGGGTCGATTTTTGTAAGATGATTGGTAAGCAATTTTGGAAGTTAACTTAATTGTGGAGGCGATTTTTCTATTTTTTCAACAATTTATTTTCGTTTGTGTTTGCATGTGACGTCTTGTGTAGAAAATGCGACAAGAGTAATTGTCGATTGACATGATTATTCGTATCTCATTCGCCCTTGCGCAAGCGGATTGTGTGGTGCGGGCGACGATACAGAAATTATTGGGCCAATGATAGCAGAGTTCGAAAACGACTCATGGATGAGTATTGTCCCCTTCTTGGACATGGTCCGAGGTAGAATGGGATAGAGCAATTCTGATAAGGAAATGTCCATGGCATAAGGAGTACAAGTTGGCTTCCGCGATGGAGTGAGGGAGCCTAATCAAAGTACTTGAGTATGTCATCGGCGTCAAGCAACATCCATCTATGCAAGAGAATAAACGGTTTTACCTTCACCTAGAGAACGTTACGAGGTCACCTCGCGTGTGGTTGGCAGGCTTGGAACAACAGATGTTGGACTATGCGTCCTACAATTCGTTTTTGAAACTATATCCATTGCGTGTTGTTGAAACACGGCCACATGATGTCTCATACTGTTGCGTACGGTTGTCTTTGGCCGGTCCCGACCTCTGCACAGTGTTGTGTGTGGCATGTTCGAACTGAAAACGAACTATGGTAGACACTATAGTACTTGTTTCTTTCAACGAGCTTAGAATCAGTGGTCGCAATATGGGCAATTTGCGTCTTCTCTACAAGAACGGACATTCCGATTTGGAGATTGTCAGTAAAATTCATGAGGTTGACAAGTGGCATGAGGTAGAGCAAGTGGCATGTTGCGTGCGTGATGCTATCGGTAAGTCCTTGGCAGCTGTTGGTAGGCTTGTAAAGATGAAATACATTTCGGTGTTCTCGAACATGGCGACGAAGGGACAGCCACAAGCTCTTGCTTTCGGATCGTCAATTAATGCCTTATATGAGTTTGGTTCTCATGGGATGCGGGGATGCTTGTAGATGTTTCTGTAAATGATAACGTTTTTGAAAGTTTATATTATGACGTCTCATAACATTTAATTTAGATGTAGTTGAATTTTCAGTTATCTCGTAGCATTTAATTTGGACGACGAACGTAGTTCGATCTAGCATTTACAATTTCTCGCATGTGTGCATATAATTTTTTACTTTTAAATAAAATCCATGTGATAATTTCATATTATTTTTAGAATTCGAACGTCGTTGTGTGATTGCCTCAATTTATTAAACTTTTTTTTTTCTTTCATGATTACGATATTTGTGAAGTGCGTCGGAATCCATAGTACTCACTTGACTTTTAGTTTACGAGAATGGCATCTCAGTTACGTTTTATAAGATACATAATTTGTCGAAGTGCGGCGGAATCGATACTTCAACCTTACGTAGCACCGTGTTCGTGTTCGAAGGTGAACGAGAATATCATGTTCGCCAAATGCGAAGAGAGAGAGAGAGAGAGAGAGAGAGAGAGAGAGAGAGAGAGAGAGAGAGAGAGAGAGAGAGAGAGAGAGAGAGAAAGAGACGTTGTAATGGTGGTCATGCTCCTGACACTTTTGGCGGTGACAAATGTGATCTAGGGCGCAGTCACATTTTGAGTT
>BFEA01001442.1:0-11561 GCA_003427395.1 Chara braunii
GTTATTGGGTATGGACCCTTTCCTTTTTTTTTTTTGCGGGGTGCCGACCGGCCGCCGACTGCCAACCAGTGGATTTGTCGGCTGGTCGGCCCCTGACCAATCCAGGGGCACCGGCCGTCGGTGTGACTACTGTGCAGTCCAGTCGATTTCTTTTTTGTCCCGTTTCTTATCCCCCATTTTTTCCAATCACTTACCCACCCCTCTTAGCCACGTATTTCTACCTTGTTGGTTTTCCACCTTTTATAATATTCCAGTGGTGTTCTGTTTTCGTGCTGCCTGCTACACCTCGATGAGTAGATGATCACGAAATGATCCCACGATCATGTCTTCCATTCTTCTCTCGATTTCCTACTGCAAAAAACAGGTAAGTATCTTTTGGCATCTTTGCCTCCCATCCTCTGTACTTTGATGGTCACCCTTACACAGTATTCACTTCTGTGTCAGTACCTTTCAAGTGGATGTGTCTGATGTTCCCAATGGGCAGTAACCAATGCTGTAACCGTCCTCCTCTCTCTCCTAATCGTTAATCCCCTTTTTTTACATGAGTGAAGCCTTGCTGAGACGTCTGCCATTTCTTTTCAAGACACCATAAGCCATAAACCCTAAACCGTAAACCCTAAACCTTAAACCTGTGCTGGTCCCCAGGCGGCCCGGCTAGGGGAAAGTCGGCCGGTTACCCTCCCCGGCGGCCTGGGGTGGGCAGGGTCCCGGGCGGTCCCAGCACAAAATATTTAAAAAAAAAAGGAAAAAAAAAATCCGAAAAAAAAAATATCTTGTGTAAAAGTGCAATAAAAACTTTTGGCTGAGGGCCACCTAGAAATTCGTTGTGCAAGGAAAATGAGCAATAGCGAACTTCAGAAACCAAGCAGCATCATACACATGCGATCAGATAGTCGTGACCTCGAACCAAAAGCAGAATTGCATCACGATTCCCACCAAATAAGAGCACAGCAAAAGCTCATAAGTGACAATGTTCGAATAGTCTCATCATCATCAACAAAGAACCAATGTCGACATCCTATCTGGCGCTTGGCGCCCAGACTACAAATGGCAGATCCTATTAGCCTATCTTCAATGCCGCTGATGACGTCAACAGCTCCCCGAAGTACGAGCAGATCTCGGCCAATGCGGTTCGCCTCAAGCACCAGGTATGTCTGTCGCCTTACTCATAACCTCGATCCCCAACTCACAGATGCCACATGCACCCAAAGAGCACCATGCGCCCCATCCAGCATACAGCAGTGCAGCTCGGCTATGGCTGCCTGCTCCTTCCAGCTCGCCCGTGAGCGTGTGAGCACTGGCCAGCGTTAGCGCAGCAGCGCTTGCGCAGCATGCAGCCAGTGCCAAATGCCGAATGCGTGGGCAGGCACTTTCCTAAATGGAAGTGGCCTGCCTGCTTGCATGCGGCCTGGCTGCGCTGGGCCTCTGCCCAGAAGCTTCCGGTAGGCCCAGAGAGGCTGAGCCCCAGTCCAAATGAAACAGGCCCTGGGCCTGTGGTGGTTGCCCATGTCCAACTGCCCGCTGCGCAACTACCTGAATTTACCCAGTTGCGTGATGACCCCAAAAATAGGCCTGTAGGCCCTGGGTCGAGCCTGCCTTCACTTAGGGTGGCCAACTGTACAGAAAATAGGGCCCAGTAGGGCAGATCGAGGCCTTGAGCCTTGCATTCCCTCCTCCATACTTTGCTAGTCCTTTGAGAAGTTTATTCAATCTGGCGCTTTCCTTTCTGCAGCAACTTGTCATAATGGGCGACTGCCTGTGGTGCGGTTTGCATCAGTTCCTCCCGTGTGACCCATCTATCCTCCTTTGGATCAGCGTGATGTCTGAACCGAACTCGGTACTGCAGCTTCGGCTTCAGAGGTTGTCCCCTGCCTGTCGGTCTTGGAACCGGCATTTCTTTGTGGTCCACGATGTCGTCGATGTCGACCTCTCCGTCCATGGTTGGAGGCAGCATTAAGCGACGAGTGGGAAACTGATCAGTTTCTTCGGACGGTGCAAGCTTAGAGGCGTGAAAACAGGGTAGGTACGAAGGTGTCCAGGGATCCGAACGACATATGAGGGTCCGCCTGGTTCATTCCCAACTACATCCAGAACCTCCCATGGCCCAAAGTATTGTGGCATGAGCTTATGGGAGATCCCGTGCTCCTGTGCCAGTTCAGAAGCCTTGACCCAGACTCTGTCCCCTACCTGGAACATAGATGGGCGGCGGTGCTTGTTCTCAGATTCAACCGCCTGTGCTTTGTGCATGTGTTCGACCGCCTGCTGCATATGATTCTCATATCTATAGGCAAATTCCAAAGTGCCAGGAGCAGTAGTGGGTTGGTTCTCAGGTAGCAGAAAGTCAAGAGGGAGTCTAGGTTTGAACGTTAGCAGCAGGCTGTTAGGACTTACTCTCGTAGCACTATGAACTGCGTTGTTGTACAAGCTGGCGATGAGAGCGAGCTTCTCATCCCAGTCCACTTGATCAGGCTTACTGTAATGCCTCAGCAAGTGTTGAACAGCACGGTTCATCTGTTCTGCCTGTCCATTTGCCTCCGGATGGTTTCCAGATGTCATCTGCAGCTGTGTTCCTTGTTCGGCAGCTGCGGCCTTCCACAGATCGCTGGTGAATTGGACATCCCTATCGCTGATTGTAGACTTCGGCAGGCCAAAGTCTCTGACGCAGTTTTCCTTAAATAGCCTGATAACGTACTCGGTCTTTGCTGTTTCCGGCATAGCTACTAATCTGGCATACTTACTAAATCTATCCACGATGACGTAGATGTACCTCATGCCACTCTTGCTGGTGACTAGCGTATCCATGAAGTCCATGGACAGGCTTTCACCAAGCCTTTCTGGAATGGGAAGGGGTTTGAGAAACCCAAGAGGAGCCTGTGTCCGGGGCTTGTCACGTCGACAAACTTGACAAGTCTCGACATACAGTTTGGCATCTTTCATCATTGCGGGCCACTAGAATCGCTGCAACAGGTTGGCTGCAGTCTTCTTGAAGCCAAAATAATCGGTGGCATCATGACATTCGCCTCAAACTAAACTACGCAAAGATTCTCTACACACAAACGCTTATTCCCGGCCTTCTCAAGGAACAGCAGGCCATTGATCAACTCAACATCTTCAGACATAGCTTTATCCTTCGCCTCGAGTTTGTGTATGATCTCTGACATGAATGGGTCCTCGCAATAGGCTTCCACCAAAGACTGAGTAACATCGTCCGCAAGCCCAAATTCAGTGACCAGCGCACCGAGAAAATCTGGCCTACGCGACAACGCATCAGCAACCTTGTTGTACTCCCCCTTGATGTACTGGGGTTCGAAGTCATACTGCTGAATGACTTCGATTCAACGCTTTGGAGCGTCGGAGAGTGCCGGTTGAGTCTTCATCCATCTCAGGGTCTGATGATCAGTCCTAACATAGAAGAAGCGGCCTAGGAGGTAGTGCCTCCAATGGGTTAACGCTTTGTAGGTCGCATAGAGCTCCTTCTCATAGGTGTATTTGGCCAACTTTTGAGAGGGCATCTTCTTGGACATGTACTCTATCGGCCTCAACTTCTTTCCCTCCTGCTGCGCAAGTATGGCACCAATGCCATATTGGCTGGCATCAGTAGTCACAATGAAAGGTTTGTCAGGATCAGGAAGTTTCAAGACCTCATGGTGTGTCAACACATGCTTCAGATGTCTGAATGCAGCCTCACACCTGTCTGTCCACTCCCATGGGGTGTCAAGGTGTGTCAGGTCCATCAAAGGGGCGGCCACTACTATAATTTTGAACAAAGTTGCGGTAGTAGCCTGTCAGCCCTAAGGACCTCATCTCAGTCACACACTGAGGACGCGGCCAGTCACGAATGCTGGCCACCTTCGTGTCATCGGGCTTCGAACCCTCCGCGGAATTCTCATGACCCAGATACAAGATCTGGGTGCGGCCAAACTCACACTTCTCTTGGTTGATCTTGAACTGGTGCTATCTAAGGAGGCCAAGGACTTTATCTAAGTGCGCTACATGCTCCTCGACAGTCCTACTAAAGATAAGTATGTCATCGAGGTACACAATGACAAACTTGTCCAAGCAGTTATGAAATATCCGGTTCATCGCGTGCTGAAAGGTGCCAGGAGCATTGCAAAGGCTGAAAGGCATCACCACAAACTCGTACATACCATACCTGGTCTGAAATGCAGTTTTGTGTTGATCCTCGGGCCGTATTGCAATCTGATGGTACTCAGACTTCAGATCTATCTTACTGAAGTACCAACACCCTTGCACTCGATCCAACAAGTCGTCGATGCGCGGTAGGGGCTCGACGTTCTTCACTGTGATGGCATTGAGGCCCCTATAGTCAATGCACATCCTCAAGGTCCCCCCCTTCTTCGGTGCAAATAAAACTGGCGATCCGTAAGGGGAGACACTAGGCCGGATCCAACCCTTCTCTATGAGATCCTTCAGTTGTCGGCGAAGATCATCGAGCTCACCTGGAGACATCCGATAGATCGTACCCTTCAGAATGTTAGACCCTGGGATAATCTCTATCGTGTGGACGACCTCCCTCTCAACAACCCCTTTCGGCTCTTCGAATAAATCAGGGTACCTAGCGACCACTCCCTATCTCTGGAGGCGCTGTCATCGGCTCACCCTCTGCAGAGACGTACACCAAGTACATACCCTCCACCGTATTTTGCTTATAATAGTTGTAGAACGTGGCCGCACACATGCATCCGTAGGACTCGATCAGACTACTAACCTTGAACTTACGTAATCTGGCGGTACCCCCTCCGGGCAAAGTGTGTTTGACCACTTTTCTGTCTCAGTCAAACTGGGGTTGTGCAACCGAGAGGTAATACATACCTATCAAGATATCCATAGGGAAATCATCACTGACTAGAAACGAGACTCGATGTTTCAGTTTCTCTCCCTCGTACGGGAAAAGACACTCAATGTCTTTAAGGTAGTCGTCGACTACCATGCGCTGTTTGTTGGCACAGGTCGACTCCACAGGTCGACTCAGGCGCTGCACTTGTCCCTGTAAGCGCAGCCTCTCAACGCACGCACGACTAATGAAGTTTCTCGTCGAGCAAGTGTCATAATAGGCCCCGGCCTTACGGCCGCCGATGACTACCTCGTCGACGAACAACTCACCCTTAGGGGCTTTGGCCATGGCCTTCCAAGAAGCTAGTGGGTTCGATCTAGACCACTCCTCCTCCAACTCCTCCAAGGACTCTTAACACATTTAGCGAAGAGAGGATCGCTCGGTCCGAATGTGTTTGCAGGACAACGGTGGAGTCAATAGCTTGGGCCATCTCTCGAGATGGTGAGGGTGTGTCCACCACCTCGACCCTAGCAGGAACAACTACTATTCCTACTGGCCTGACGTGTTTCCCGGAGCAGTGCCAGAACTGCTGGCCAAATTGCTACCTACGAGAGAGGAGGACCCCAACGCCTGCCCCATAGTAGGTGGGATCTTCCCGGTTACCTTCTTATTGCGGCACTTGAATTGGTTGTGGCCGTATTGACCACAACAAATACAGGCCTGCCTAGTATACCGGTCTCTCCACACGTCCTCTGTGAGACCCGCTTTCTCCCATGGAGGAGCATTAGGGTCAACTTGAGTCCTAGACCGGAAACCTCCACGGCGTCTACCGGTTGCCTTACCTTTCTGGACAGAGGCAGCAACTGTTCCMCCCCGTGAAACCTCTACGTTGCCTGCCTCTGAACCCACTCCCGCCTGGAAATCGACTTCTAATTCGATGGTAGAACCATCGTTGTCAACGAACATTATGTGGCCTTTCGCCTTCCAGTTGGGAGGCAGTGTCTTTCTCCTACCGTCCGTTGTGGGTGTCTGCCCATGCCCTATCTTTGCCTCTAGGTCTAGGGCCTTCTTACTGAACGAGGGAAAGTTGTGCTTATTGATGTTGGCCTCACCTACCAACTGATTCCTGAGAGGCAAAGGAAAACATCTCAGGTATGCATTAAGATCTGGGGGTCATAGCGCACTCCAGGAACACAGATCAGACGCTCTACTGCGTCTGTGGCTTCCCTTACTGACTTGAACCGCCTGTTGTTCAATGTCAGGATCGTGTCAGTGGCCTTTTGAGCCTCCTGAGGATCATGCCTCCTATCTTCTACCAGCTTAAGGAAGTCTTCCAGTTTTTGGTTAACTGCCCAAGCGCGGAAGTCATGATTGTATCCCTGTAACTGCACTAGACCACCCGACCATCTTGCTGCACTCCCCTCTAAATAGGAGGCAGCCACAAGCACTTCCTCGTGCGGCAAGGTCAATTTACATTTGACATAGACTGGCGCTGACCTCAACCAAGTGTCAAGGTCTTCGTCCCTCTTGTCCCCTGTAAAGGGTTTGGGGGAGGCGATGGCTATAGAACCCACTGACTTTGTCCCGTCACCTGTCCCACTCCAGGCTGTGGACCTTGGGGATCAGGTTGCTGCACCAGCTGCTGTTGGGGCTGTGTACCCTGCGGCTGTGCAGGCTGCGAGACAGGAGGTTTCTCGGTACGGCAACATGCGACGGATACGCCACAGATTGGCTATGGCGTCACATTGCTACCATCTCTACGTTACAGCTTGGCTATGGCGTCAATCCCCTACCTGCTACCATCTCTACGCTACAGCTTGGCTATGGCGTCAATCCCCTACCATCTCTACGCCACAGCTTGGCTATGGCGTCACCCTGCTACCATCTCTACGACACAGCTTGGCTATGGCGTCACCCTGCTACCATCTCTACGCCACAGCTTGGCTATGGCGTCACCCTCGTACCATCGCTATGGCCACAGCTTGGCTATGGCGTCAACCGCCTACCATCTCTACGCCACAGCTTGGATATGGCGTCACCCTCCTACGGTCGAGGTTGGGAATACATTGACTGTACAGGAACCTGAAGACTAGGCCCTGCTGAGAACCCTCCTGTCAATGACATACTCAGGGAAACGGCTTGGATCGAGACTGGAGTGACATATGGAGATACTCCAGTCACCGGTGGGACGAAGGGAGGAGGATGTACAATGGGCCAGGCACCGGGCCCGGACGACGATGGTGCTGCCTGCGCTCGCCGGACCAGTACGACCAGACTTTGCTGAATGTCCTGAAGGAGAGTCGTTTGGTGGTCCTGCATTTCTACTACATGTAGCAGGACGGACCGTAGGGTCCTCACATCGTCATCCATGTTCGTCAGGTCCATCTCCTCTAACTTGCTAACGTCCGCTGGTCTCCACTGCATCTTGGCTCTTCTTCTAATCATTTTCTCTTTCTCTGCCTTAATCTCTCCTAACGCCTGCTGTAGCTGTGCCTCGCGAATAGCTGCTCGCTGTATGGCGACCTCCTCGGGGGTCAATACTATTGGCTGGCTTGCCATAACGCCAGTGGACTGACTCAGGGTTTGTGCGACCATTGACCCCACAGAACTTGACCCACTAGCCTGAGACCTCTGCTGCGCAGCAGATGCCATGGCTGCTGAAGTAGCGGCCTCGCTCACAAATGCCCTCCTTGCCTCTGCGGCCCTACCTTCTTAACCCGAAAAAAAAAGTACGTACGTTCTATTCGAATTACCTCTGGAAATCGGGTTTTCAGAAATCGCTTGCTTTTCCCCGAATAGAACGTACGTTCGAATATAACGTACGTACGTTGTATTCGTTGTATTCAAATACAACGTACGTATGTTGTATTCAAATTTTTGGAACTTTAATTTTTCAAAAATAATTAAAAAAATCCGAAAAAAATAAAATGTTATACAACAATGCACTACAAACAACGTTTGCCTAAGGGTCTTAGCGAACTTCATGAGAAAATTTGAGAAAAAAAATAAAAACGAGGATGAAAATGTTTTTTACTGATTTTTTCAAGAATTTCGATTTAAAAAAAAACTTCAGTTAAAAATCCGAAAAAAAAGTATGTTGTACAACATTGCAATGCAAACAACTTTTGCCTGACGGTCTTGGCGAAATTCCCAACCAAATTTGAGATAAAAATAAAAGCAATGGTGGTACTACAGGCTTTTGAAAAGTTGTACCCTAAAAGGCTAAAACTCTTTCTATAACGTAAGTACGTTGTATTCGAATACAACGTACCCCGTATGTTGTATTCATATACAAGGTACGTATGTTTTTTTTGGGTTAAGAAGGTAGCTCTCCGCTGCTGCTGCTGTGTCTCTCTCAGCTTGCGGAACAGGTATCTATTGCCCTCTGGTCCTAATGCCAAGTGGGCTATCTGGCGTCTTGCCGATCGCAAGATCCGATCGTCGGGTCGTGGGACCTCCCTGTCACTCATAGGCTACAACACTGTACACTGTCTGCACTACGACACTCTCAATGCCTACCGCAGCATGATGTACAAACGAATTTAAAATAATTAAAATAAATAATCGGTGACTATGTCAGAGACTACACATTTGGGTCCAATGGTAAGTTCAGATTCCTACAAACAAAACTATTTTGACTTTGACTAGTTCACAAACAGAAAGCACAATGAACAGAAAACAGATCTAACTATGCTGTCTGTCAGATGTTAATGGTTGTACATCTAACTAATCAAAATAAAAACAGAATCATTTGATTGGTTGTTTGCAGAGTGGAATCTTTCCTAGACTTATCACCTGGAATCTACCCCTCCCTCAGTTCTTCCTGAATGTCTCTTGTCGTCAGCGTCCCTGAGCAATCCGGAACAGCGTGCGTGTCTAAAGGTGTGCACACGGCCCACCCCTGTGCCCTGAGTCCTGCTAAGTTGGCCAGCCCTGCACAATATTTATCCTCGCGTGCAGCGAGCCTTACAGCGACCGATTGGCTGATCAGGAGGTGTTTTGATGGACGGCCCCTGAAGTCCTCAGGAATTATTTAACGTCGCAAACAGGACGACGATCACAGCCAATGGAAGGTTCCCACCGGTACTTATTTATGGACGTCCGGTACTCGTCTTTCCCGTAGGGCTGGCCTGTCCGACCAGACAGAGGACAAAGCAGCAAAGCATGCGTGCTCTACTCCCGGTGGGTTGGCATGGTGACCGTGACCCAGTGCTTCGTCCAGGGCCCTTCAGATAGCACCTTCCTCTTCTTCCAAATGCTCCACGTGAATACTGACGACTCTCAAGGTTGAGCGCACTCGACTCCTCACATGAGAGGACTCTCAAGACAGAACACACATCTTCGCGGTAAGAAGTGTCGAAGAGGGTAGATAAGGTTAGGTGCAACGTACCTCAAAATAGCTGCCCCCTACCACAGATATTCTCACCAGATGACCCGATGCCGATTGTGATGACCAATCGCTGCTTCGGCACAACCAGCATTACGCTGCTGTTCCACCTCAGCATCAATCGCACATCAGATAGTTCTCATCACACTGCGAACACCCAATATTCCCCACGTAGCCTTCCTGGCGATCCCCTCTCCTCCTGGGTCGCCTGCTTGCCTTCGCCCTCCTCACTACACACTCCCTACGGCCGCTCGCCCAGCAGACCGCATGCATGTACCGCATAGGCAGAAGACAAGCGCGAGATGAGCGCAATGTACCACAGCTCCGATACCAAATTGCAAGGAAAATGAGCGATAGCGAACTTCAGAAACCAAGCAGCAGCATACACATGAGACCAGATAGTCGTGACCTCGAACCAAAAGCAGAATTGCATCACGAGTCCCAGCAAATAAGAGCACAGCAAAAGCTCATAAGTGACAATGTTCGAATAGTCTCATCATCATCAACAAAGAACCAATGTCGACATCCTGCAATCAGACTCGCTCTCTGCTTCGCTTCACATACATGCAAACAGATGGCGATTCACACTGGCGCCAAGCGCCCACTCAAAGCTCAGAGATGTGGAAACCACGAACACAGTCAGATAGGCTATGGTGCATCAGCGCCTGTACATCGCAACTCTGGTAACTGTGTCCAACACCTCTGTTCGCACACACTCGACTCTGGATCACCCTGAATACCCCACGCACACGTACTCTGTATCACACACACACACACACACTAACTGCTATCTCTCACCTATGGCGGCTATGGCCGCTCGCTACTACTACTATGGCTACGCTATCTTCTTCCAGCCCACTTCGACTTTGGGCGCTCTGCAGACCAACCCGCACAAGACGCTAGGGCAGCGCTTCCGCATGGCTTACGCAGCGAATGAATGAATGGCTGGACGCTGCCTCTTGATTTATACTCCTGTAAGTCGCTGGTCTGCCCCTTTCCCACCGGGCCCATAGTGCGCACAGTCCCTCATGGTACTTGCTGACTGTACAAAGTGAGACTGGGACTGGGTACCGCTGACTAAGCGAAGTTGGACTCACCACTTGCCCAGTTGCCTGCTGTGTATAACGTGAGAAGAAACTTGAAAGGCCACTTCCAGACCTTCCGAAAGTTTACAGACTTGGCCTTTCAGGACTATAGCAGCTACGACCTTGACCTTTCAGAACTACAATAGCTACGACCCCTATGCAGGTGTGACCCCTACTTCGACAGGTCTAAGGTTCAGGACTCTACAACTACTCAGACCTACGACAAACAACTTCAACTACTAACACACAGGTCACGGGTTCAGGACTCATAGGGTCGACTCAATACTGTACGCAGGTAAGGAAAGGTAAGGTGAGGTCTGTGGATCGAACCCTGGGATCCGCGTCTGTGTCTGCAAAAAGGTGAAAACCGTTTCAATCCTATCTGGCGCTAGGCGCCCAGACTACAAATGGCAGATCCTATCTAGCCTATCTACAATGCCGCTGATGACGTCAACAGCTCCCCGAAGTACGAGCAGATCTCCGCCAATGCCGTTCGCCTCAAGCACCAGGTATGTCTCTCGCCTCACTCATAACCTCGATCCCCAACTCACAGATGCCACATGCACCCAAAGACCACCATGCGCCCCATCCAGCATACAGCAGCGCAGCTGGGCTACGGCTGCCTACTCCTTCCAGCTCGCCCGTGAGCGCATGAGCGCTGGCCAGCGTTAGCGCGGCAGCGCGTGCGCAGCATGCAGCCAGTGCCGAATGCCGAATGCGTGGGCAGGCACTTTCCTAAATGGAAGTGGCCTGCCTGCTCCTGTGGTGGTTGCCCTTGTCCAACTGCCTGCTGTGCAATTGCCTGAATTTAACCAGTTGCGTGATGACCCCAAAAATAGGCTTGTAGGCCCTGGGTCGAGCCTGCCTTCACTTAGGGTGGCCGACTGTACAGAAAATAGGGCCCAGTAGGGCAGATCGAGGCCTTGAGCCTCGCAGTTGTTAATTTTTAATTTTAAGATAAAAACAAGTGGACCCGCTGCGGCTTCGCCCGCGGCGAGAAGAGTATAAAATGTGAGACACAAGGAGAAGGAGAAAACAAAAGATGCAGAGACGTGGATGTGGAAAAAGTCATGGAAAATATGTAACATTTCATGAATATGTGAAAAACTCTCTGCGATCCCGACTCTCTCTCTCTCTCTCTCTCTCTCTCTCTCTCTCTCTCTCTCTCACATCTGCCTTCCCGACTTCCTTCCCCCCTCCCTATCCCGACTCCTCTCCCCCTCCCTATCCTGAGTTTACCCGATTTCGATCTCTCTCCCCCCTTCTCTCTGCGATCCCGACTCTCTCTCTCTCT
>BFEA01001445.1:0-10657 GCA_003427395.1 Chara braunii
GTCGTGCCTCGCGTAGGCCCTATCCTGTCGTAGGGGCTCGCGAGAGGTATGGCTGGCGCACCCGGCCGGAGCGGCTTGTGGAAGCTCCATGTTTATTGCGACGAAGGGTTGCAAAAACCAACTCCTGCGTGACCCGGCCGGGAGGGTCCCGCGCTGCCCCGCGCAGTGCCGGACCGATTGCGCCCGACAGCGTGATAGCCCATCCTAGAAAGAGAGGGATGGCTGAGAGACGTATTGAGAAAGACCTCCTTCGTGTGAAAGGTGATTAATAGATTTAAGGGCATGGTAAGCAGTGTTTGAATTGATAAAGTCTGACGAGAAGAACCAGAATTACAGTTTGGATCATTGATGGAACTAAGAAGGTCGCAAGTCAGTGCATTGAGATGTCATGGGATGTGTGATCTGCTGTCTCTGATCAAGTCAGTGGACCACGGCCTTGTGTGAGCCTAGCGGTGAATTCGTTTGTGATTGTGAAAAGGGGCCGTGCTTTCTATGTTGTCCCGTAGGGAGCTGGTAAACACCTTTAAAGTGAGACAGACCCCTGCGTAGTCCCGCAGTGGGCCTGTGGTCTGTTTTGCGACGCACCGTCTAGACACTTGTGCTAATCCTAAGCCATATTGAGGAATACCAAGCTAAACAGTAAAGGTTAGCACCTCTAAGGCTCAACCCGTATTGGATGGCTGCAAGCCAGCACAACCTGGCTGCGGACCCACGTCTACCAACGGGGTGAGAGTTTAAGGGGTTATGCACGCCCCAGGGAATTACTCCGGTGGGATGGCGGGGAGTGTGAGTCGGGTCTTTTAAGAGTCCTAATTGAATGCTTATCAGGAGAATACCTATCGTTGCATAACCAACGAAGGAACTACCGCTAAAGCAACAATGCGGTAGGCCGTAGATCTGGCTCGATCAACCAGACTGTGGTGGGCCAAGATGAAGACCTAGCATTTCTGTACTAGACTGCAGAAGGAGCCGAGATGAGATTTAAGTGTATATATGTATGTGTGCTTGATTGTGAGGATTTTTGAGAGGGAGGCAAGAATGCTTTCTAAAGGTCTCGTCTAAGGCCCGCGTCCCTGGGGAGGGCTCTGCTTATGAGGAAAAGCCTAACAGGGGCACTCAACGAGAAGCCGGCGTTTATCTAGGGCAAGGGGGAGGGGACGGTTTGAGAGGGTCGTTGGAACTTGTGCTGTAGTACGTAGGTCCAGTATACCGGCGTCCTAACGTCAGGACAATGGAAACCCAGGTTGAAACCCTGGCAGCACATAGTTATGAGGGCATGCATTGTTGGAGGCCCCGAACCTGAGTCTGTCGGCTAATCGGATTGGTTTCCTTCTCGTCAGCATTTGAAGTGTGGATGGATTTATAGTTTTCTGATTTAGCGAAGCGACGGGGACGTCCCTTAATATAGTCCGGTGAGCTGTCGGCGCGAATACCCTTACAAGGGTATCCGCCCTGGTTTTTGCAAGTGACAGGAATTAAGTTTGGATTAAACGGCCTAAAGTATACCGCGGGAGGCGCCGCTACGTTTGTGGTCAAGGCTGACCGGATGGTTGGCTAGAATAGAGAGTGTGTGGGCGCGCGAATTTTTGAGGCGCGCGTGATCTTCGTATTTGTTGCTGGTTGAAGAGTCGGCGTGATCGCTAGCCGAAGATCTTCTTCTGATTAAGCAGGGATTAGAAAGGTTATGCCTCGTTGGTTGAGGTGCTTGTTTGTGATCTGTGCGTACGTACGGAGGACGGCGTCGACAACAACCATGCAACTTTGTGCGGTCAGCGGAGTATGCGAGGAATAGAAACGCGGACCAGGGTTCCGCGTGTTTGATTGAGGGAGTGTGGCGGGCGTGGAATGTCGACAGCGCGGTGTGGGCCGCAGAGGTCTAGGTTCGCGCGGCGTCAAGGGCTTATTTTTGTCCTTTTTATTATTATTTTATTCTGTATGTTTTCGTAAAACCGGGTGCGGCACCAGGTTTTAAGAACCATTAACGGGAGCGCCAGTTTAGCTTGGGTGGTACGGTCGCTGACCTTGGGCGGCGCGTCGAGGCTTGGACGACAGTCAAGGACCTTGAGATCACGCCTCTTTCGGCGGTCCGGTTGGGTTCCCACGTGTTTGGGATACTAGTGATTGAAGTCGGACCGCGGGGTTTAACCTGCATAAGAGCCGGTGGGTGAGTTAGCCCACGGCGTGGGAGGCRGCGTAGTGTCGGGGGCCCTTTGCGGGTGCCCGGCTTGTCGTCTGAAATCTGTTGTGAGAGGCTTGGGAGTGGGCACGCTGTGGGGGGCCGAAAGCTGATATACTAAGCCTGAGCGGGCCAAGGCCAGGGGACGCTCGTCGGGTACCGTGATGGGGGCTATAACCCAAGAGCCTAGCCCGGTGGGTACATCCAGGAACTGTTGGGAAGTCGGCCCGCGTTCGGCTTAGATGGTGGAACTTGGTGAGTGAAACCGAATATTCTGGGCTGCTTAGAGCCACTCAGGCTCTGAGGGGCCGCACGACACTCCCACTGAGTCCTTCGGGACATCTGTAAAAATTGGAACGATACAGAGAAGATTCGCATGGCGTCTGCGCAAGGATGACACAGAAAGGCCGGGGCGCTCTGGCTTTTTACTTCCGCTGTTCTATTTCGGAAGGAGGTGGGCGCTCGCAGCAGCAGGGACGAGCGCTAGGCCAGAGCAACGGGTTCGGCCGAGCAGCGCTGCGCAACGGCAGGCGGAGCAGCAGCACGATAGAGACGGGGAGCGGAGGTAGCGAGCGAGAAGAAGGGGCGGGATTGAATCTGGTCGGTGGGCTGCGTTGAATGCATACGAAGGAGGGAGAGTTCGAAGCCGTGCTGCGAGGAGCAAGTGCGGAGGCGGCAGAAGGGAGGCAGCAACCGATGCAAAAAAAGGGGAAAATTGAGTGAACCTAGAAGCGAATCCGTGCTAGGTACAGTCGAAGACGAGCTATGATGGAAGAAAAGAATGAAAGGGAGGGATGATGGCGTAGCGTAGGTGATTGTGGGTAGAATTGGGCAAGAGAGGGCTCAATTTTGAGGTTCGAGGGTAGGGCGATTTCAAATTTGAAGTTAGTTTCAGTCAAAAGTTAGCAGATCTGGAGGTAGAGAAGGAAGTTAGTGCGTGGAGGTTTCGTGGTAGCGGATATGGCCATAGGGAAGAAATAGAGATCTCACTCGTTTCCTGATGAAAACGAGCAAGGGAAGATCCGCTTTTGAGGTTCCTAGGACGGGCGACCACAACTGTAATGCTAGTTTTAGTAGTGAGTTAGTAGAAAGGAAGATTAGTAAAGAAAGAACTGCGTGGGGAGAGGAGCAAGTATGGAGAGTTGTGCATCCGGCGAGACTTTTGCAGAAGATTCATTCGGTTCTGCCCAGCCAGTCGACGGAGGTAGCGTGGGGGTTGCCGGGAGGGGTTAGAAACATGCATAGTAGCGAGTGTGTTGCCCATCCTATCGTTGGTATGGGGGTGAAGAGCAAGGCTCGAGTTTGAAGACTTACCTGTAGGTTGACGGGTTCGAACGGAATGTATTTGGTCATGTCCTAGCGGAAGGTTCATTCGATGTTTGCTTGATTGTTCCGGCGAGAGAGCGTGGAAAAGCCGCAGGGTTCGAGACTTATCTGTTGGCCGAATTGTTGCTCCGCTGTCGTTTGAAGTT
Source organism: Chara braunii (assembly GCA_003427395.1). NCBI lineage: Eukaryota > Viridiplantae > Streptophyta > Charophyceae > Charales > Characeae > Chara > Chara braunii. Next base: position 3,649 of record BFEA01001445.1, read on the forward strand.
CGCACATGCAGAGACGGAGAGGGGGGGGGGCGAACTCTACTACTGACAGGTGTACCACTCGTCACACCAGCCTGTGCGGTAGCAGGCCAGCTACGAAGGTGCAGACTTACCTGCTGACCACAGAAGTGAGAGGCGAGACCGCAGAGACTGCAGTTTGTACCCGCTGGCTAGTGCCCTGCCGATTGTATCAAGTACCGCTACTGCAGGCAGGCCGCAGGAAGTAGGCCTGGTCGCTAGCTGGCGCGTCGTTCATCCTGCTGGAGCGGAGTAGCAAGGGGAACAACCGTAGGGCCTGCTGCAGACAGTAGTGCTGCGTCAAGCTTGCTGTTCTGCTGCAGGCTACTTCAGGGCTTGCTAACTCCGTCGTGCTGCGTTCAAACGCTCGCGCCAGCCACATTTCAGCAGCAGCAGTGGCTAAACTTGTTGGAGGAATACTGTACTATTGCCGGCACGGGCGCGTGAACCACCATACGCTCACGACACTGCGCATTGTTAGGCCTCCGAGGCTCGTTGCGGCGCACTCCGCCGACTGCTCCGGTGGAGTTCCTACCTCGGTGGTGGCTGTGTACTTTGCTGTTCGAGCTGCGTTTTCTGCTACGGCCCCGACCGGATTACTGCAGGCTGCTGCAGAAGTTTTGGTTGCGGCCGTCTTGAGGACCATACGGTTGCGGCTTCACTTTGGGAGGCGGACATGCGGTGTTAGCAGGGTGACTGGACGGCAAGGAAGACTGTTGTTGCAGTTTAGAGTAGTGACAAAGGGGGTTAGTGTCGCGACTTGGGAGTTCGTCAGAGGGGAGTTGTTCAGCAGTGTGACTTCGGTCTGATCAAGCTGTTACGGTTCGGCCGCCACTGCGGGGCCCTCAGGCGAATCAAGGAATCAAAGCCCTCTCGTACGAGTCTGAGAGCACCCTCCTTGGATTTGGGAGACTCAAACTTTCTCCTTCTGCCCTTCTTCCTCTACGTCTAGTCCTGATCTGAGAGGAAGGCGGCAGGCGGGATTGCAACCTGTAGGACCGCAAAAAGACTCTGTGGGGAGTCAACCCACCGATTGCGGGAGCTCTGCCGGAACTCAGGAGGGGTTATGGAGGCAGGGAATTGAGAGGTAACCACTGCTTTCCCTCTATAGACCCATGTATAGCCCCTATTTGTACTACYYATTGCGTGTTCTGACAGGGTGTATGGAGTGTATCCCTATTTTGACTTGTTGTTTGACTTTCAGAACATAAATMAGGCTAAGTAAAGGAATGCGTTTGCAATGCCAGTTTCAGCTTCCTTGATTGTCTGAAAGCAGATTGTAATMAGGGATTGCATCTGGGGGAAGGGTGGGAGAAAGGTGGTTTTGYTTGCGACAGGAAATGTCTTATAGAGTCAGGCATGGTTCCATAAGTTTGGATGGTCTGACTATTGYGTTTGTTCTGTTTTTCTGAAAGGGCCAAGCTTTGTTTCTAAGATGAATGGCTTGGCCGTTGTGTTTATTTAATTTCGCCAGGCTTTGTTTCTAAGATGAATGGCCTGGCTGTGTTCTTTGTGGGGCTTGGTTGTGCTAACTTAAGGACCAGACATTGTTCCATAARATTGGATGGTCTGGTCRCTGTTTATTTTTGCGTGGTTTCTGAACAGTCTCTAGGTTTAACTCAGAGTACTCTGTTTTTTTTTGTGCTGAGAAAAKAGGGTTGAGCTTTGTTTCTAAAATGAATGGCTCAACTCTTTTGTTTGTATTATTTTGAGGGAGTAATTTCTGCTGAGGACAAAGCATGTTCCATAAGATTGGATGGTTTTGGACTCATGCCGCACACAGATGGATCAGAGAGAAATGAACGTGGCAGAGGACCAGACATGTTCCATAAGATTGGATGTTCTGACACAATGCCTCRCACATGCTGAAACCCAAAAGATTATAATTTGGCTATATATTATTATTACTGTACTTAAGAACAGGCTGGTCACACAGGGTGCCATAAGATTGGGTGGTTTGACTATAGCTTATCACAAACTTGAAGAAAGTAACACTAAGAATATAACTGAAGGTAACTTTGGTTAGGCTGAGCTTTGTTTCTAAGATTAATGGCTCAGTCCTACGCCCAGCTTTTGAACACTAAGTTCAAATATATATATATAATTTGGATATTAAACAGTTCAGAGCGACTAGGCATTGTTTTTAAGATGAATGGCTTAATCATGTGTCAAAGGAAGAGAAAAGTAGTTGTGCAACCTGTTCGTGTATACTTGATGGCTGAGTCAGGCATGTTCCATAAGATTGGATGACTTGACTTTACGCCTTATGTAAGCAGGGTATAAAGGGGTAAATCATTGAAAGACTATGAACTATTGTCTGTTAATTTGACCTTGGGATGGCGAGAGTACTTACCTTTGTGGTTTGGTCTGCATGTGACTGAGTGAGGCTACTACTTGATCTAAGTTTCAACTTGACAAGGAGTTGCTTTAGAGGCTTGCCACGTGCTAGAGCGATAGGAGTTAGCTTCAATTCCTGCATTTTCTGAGCTAAGCTTTATTCTACTTAGATCCATTCTCGCATTTTCTGTGAGCTAAGCTTTATTTTACTTAAATCCATTCTCACATTTTCTGTGATCTTTTGTTATACTTGGCCTTGTATAAATTTTGGTAAGCTACTTTCTCTACGGAAAGCGCTGGCAAAATTTCTGCAAATCCAAGGAGTTGGTCAATTTTTGACTTTTCAAAGTTCAACTTGTCTAAAGTTCATATATGATTTAGTAAAAATTTGGAAGGTCTTCTTTTTTAAAGGGAGTGCTGTCCAATTTTTTGCTAATTCGGGGAGTTAGACAAAATTGAGCTTTGGAAAGTCAAGGACTAGTTTTGGTTTCATATTTGGGCTGATATAAATTCTGAAAAGACACTTCTCCTACGGGAAGCGCTGCCGAAATTTTTTCTTAGTTTAAAGGAGCTAGGTTATATTTTGACGGGTGGCGATTCTGGCGATCCACCCTGTATAGGGAAGACTCTGTCAAAGTCTACCTTTGCTTTGGGCACTGTTTAAGGATAGATTTAAGCTTAGTTAGTTAGGTAGAGTTTGGAGTGAGATCGTGATTACCCTCCAAGGACTCATAAATTTAGCTTGAGGATTGGTCTGTCATGTGTCACAGGTCCTCTTGATCATTTGATTCAGGATCTAGACTAGATTCAGCTCGATCCCACGAGGATCATCTTCTGTTATCACTGATAACAGGTCGGTTGCCGATTCGTCGGTTTACGACTCAATTCCAACTCACTCCCCATATTCAACCTAAAAGGCTTTAGCCCTTGTGATCTTTGTTGTTTCGTTGAGGTTTCACCCGGACTTTTATTGAATGGCCATTTAACAAAGGTACTGAGTATTTTATTATGGTTGGTTGGATAGAAGATTGGGGCTTGCATGGCTAAAGCGAGGGGTATGAGGGGAGAGAATGGTTGGGGTTGACTCCGTGTAGTGCGTGGACTATTGTTTGACTCTCTGATGTGATTGCAGGTATATCCTGTGGCTAAGATCTTGGATTTTGATTGCCTGCGATCACATGTATATATATGGTTGTGAGGAAGTCCCACTATGATTGTGAGAAGTGGTCGTCCCATACTTATCTCCCTTATATATGTATATGTATGCGTGTATCTATATTGGATGGTCGCGTGGCCCGAGGGGCCGCTTACTAAAGGCTTATTTAGGGGTTGAGATTGAGAGAATAAGGAAGACCCCTCCTCTTGGTAATCTGCTTCTTAGGAGTTTCTTGGTCGGACGTTGGTCCTGGGCCGGGTTCAAGGACCTTGTCCAGGACATCCCAACCATCGACTCTGCAGGGAAGGAACCTCCCCTCGCGCAGAGCCTGTTTACTCTGTCCGTCGAGACACCCAGCCTTGAAGGCGGAAGTGTCGCGAGGGCTGAACAGCATGTCCTTCAGTCGTTCAATATCGTGAGGGGTAACCCCTCACGATATATTCCTTCAGCCATTCAATATCGCGAGGCCGGAGCCTCGATTACCACGTATGACTAGCATTGTTAGTTGGTATTAGGCTGGCCTGCAACCGGGCGGCTTTATGTCAAATCCCTGCGCACGACGTTTCGCCGACCTAGTGTTTAAAGGTTATGGGATTAAGGGATTCGCACGTAAGCATGAATGTTTGGGATTATTATAGGCCGCTGGTACCAGCCGAAAAGGGGTACCTAAGGTTATGATTTTCCGGGATAGGGGGATCTTCGGCCTATTTTTGCTTTTTGAGTTATCGTGGTTGGACATTATAGTCCGTGGCAGCCGTCAAAGTCAAACCCCTTGACTTCTGTTAAGGCCTGGAGTGGGGCTCATCTCCAAGGCAGCAAGAAACGACTGCCACCACAGGTATGGACTCGTGTACCACCCACTCTGCACAGGGTGCAGAAGAGGGTGTGTGGTCTTTAACCGTGCATGACGGTTGTCTAACCCCGAGAGATTAACCCCCTCGAGGCGCGTGTCAGCTGACACTTGAGTGTCGAAGGTGACCCTCGATTATTACCCAGGGCCCCATGAGTATGGGCACTACATAGTACGCCATCATCGCGATTGCCTGCGTACATTTGCATTGCGAGTCGATATGAGTTAGCCCTGCGTCCGCGCGGTTTTATATTAAGTCTTGCACGCGACGCCTAATCGATTTCCGCACCGAAAAGTTATGGGATGGTTACTGAAGGGACTAGGAGTGTTGTCGCGTTGTTCGATGTGTGTGTGTGTGGGGGTTATATTTTCGTGTTTGTGGAGTGGTGTATGCGTGGTGAGTGGAATAAGTCCTAGTCGACCGACGACGGGTCGCGCTTGGGACTTCAGCCCCCCAAGATGTCGGCTCGCGTGCGGGCCCGATAGAGGCGTACTACCGCGCGTACCCCCTATGCTACAACGAACAAGAAACGCCCTCGGCTGGTCCACCTCTGCGATTGCAACTGATTAGCTTTCGTACTGTGGACTGATAGCTCAGCGGGGATACGCCCACCGAAGGGAGGTGACAGCTCCCGTGAGGTGGATGTAAGTCGTGCCTCGCGTAGGCCCTATCCTGTCGTAGGGACTCGCGGGAGGTATGGCTGGCGCACTCGGCCGGAGCGGCTTGCGGAAGCTCCATGTGTATTAGCGACGAAGGATTTAAATCCAACTCCTGTGTGACGCGGCCTAGAGGGTCCCGCGCTGCCCTTGTGCGGTGCCGGACTGATGCGCTCGACACCAGCAGGGTGTGAAACCGCCGTGCGCGACAGCGCTGTGATCAGGCGCTACGTTGCACGAAGCGCAATGTAGGAGGCACAATATTGCGCCTTACCAGCCAGGGAGACCAGTTCAAGTTGCCTGGTTGCACGTGTGCGAAGTGCCTGCAATACCGGTAGCAGTGCGTGTTGCACAAGCTCGTTTGCATACACCATAGCAGATGGGCGAGCGCAGGAAGAAGGTGGTACAGGGTTGTGGAGGGATATAAATAGTATGGATCAACTGTTGGGTCAGGGAAGGGGGACATAGGGTGAGCTTTGGGATTAGAGAGAGGTTGTGTGCATTGTAGTGGGGTATGCATCGTGGAGCAGACGATGGTCAGGAGGGAGGTGGTTGAGGGGATCGAAGGGGGTTCTTGGGCGGGGGTTTATGGGATTAGCCCTCCAGGTAGGATAGTAGTATTGTGCCAGGGGTTAGCGTTGTGCGGGGGGGTACGTATGCAGTTGTCGCCGTGGAGCGCAGCGTATATTATGCTTCTCCGTAGATTCCAAGTTTTTGTCTTTGTTTTGTTTTGTCCGTAGCGTCGTATCATGTTCTCGCTATGGTGGTATTCGGGTCGTAGCGTCAGCGAGAATTTGTCATGGGGTGGTGGTGGCGTTTCGTCTGAGTGTCGTATTTGGTTCATCACGTTTCTCTGTTGTCGTTACGAGTGGTGTTGTTTTCGTTTTTGGCCAAGTACAACGTTTCCGTGTTTGTCTTTTGTTATATTTTTTTTAGAATTTTATTTTTTAATTTTTTAAGGGGGGAGATGGTCTTCTTGGTTCATTATCATATTGTGAGTCCTATAACCGACGGGGTATGCGAGAGAGGGTCTCTATTTTTATGTTTGTGTTTATCATGGGTGGTCTGTGCCGTTTGCCTTGTGTAAGTCATATAACGTCGTTGTTGGTTTCTGTGTGTGTGCTAAGCGTGGGTAGGCTATACTTTTAATTTTAATTTTAATATTCTGTATTTATTATTTTGTTTACTTTTGGCAGAGTAATTAATTGTAAAAAAGTTGAGGAGGTATTAATGTATATACGATTTCATATTATTTTTTTATTTGTATTTTTATTTTTATTATACTTTTATTTTTTATTTTTTAGTATTTAATATTTAATATTTATTATTTATTATTTATTAATTTAATTAAATCTTATTTTTATTTATTTATTTATTTAATTTTAGTTTTAAATTTATTTTTTATTATTATTTTTTTTTAATTAATTCCTTATTATTATTATTTTTTTTTAATTTTTAATTTTTAATTTTTAATTTTAATTTTTTTTTTTTTTTTTTTTATTGCAGCAGTATTATTGCTTTTAGTTTTATTAGTTGTATAGAACTAGCCATAATAATTGCTTTTAGGAAACTGAAAATTTATCATTATATACAAAAAAAAACTCTTCTTTTTTTAGAAAAAATAATGTATCCTTAACATCTTTAAGCGAATAGCGGGTCTCGGGTAACGCTCCCTTGAGACCCCGCTCGCCAGTGTTGGGAAACATTGTGGGACTGGCGGGCGGGCCCGACGGATAGCGCGTCGGATCGTTGAGGCAGGTGGAATCGGTGACGGCCGTTGCGATTGCCGAGCAGGCCCGGGAAGGACGGCCAGATAGAAGTTTTTTCCCGAAACTTCTATCTGGTCGTCCAAACCAGGTCCGCGCGGCAATCCCAACGACGGTGCTGCTTCGTCATGTTTCGGTTCGGCCTGTGCATTGGGGTGCTGCGCTCGGTGCGGTCGGTTCGACGAGAGAGAGAGCGAGACAGTCGGTTCGACGAGAGAGAGAGCGAGA
>BFEA01001455.1:13545-23802 GCA_003427395.1 Chara braunii
CTACGGTTTTTGATGAATGAGTTGGGTTTTCCTGTTATTCTTTGTACGTGGCAGAACAACAGACTCTTTGCGGAAATCGAGATGCTCCGAGTTGCTTATCTCGATTCTTCCTTGTATGCCCACTGCGGCAGACCTTCAAGGGATCATTCTTCCTCATAGGTTGTGCTGATGAGCTTTCTCTACAAGTGCACAAAAGATCAGATGTTGAGTTATCTACGTATCATTGGGGCGCGGGGCCCAGTTTTCAGCGCACGGAGCTCCTCACAAATGCATAGGTTCGAGGCATATCTACTGTGGAGGGCACTCCATTGGGCGGACGAGGCTAGCTACTCCCCCCAACGGTGAGCCGCCACGAAAGATCAGAAGCTGCGATCGAACTGAACGTACCTCGGAAAAAAATTGTTGTATCGAAATGGCCCTCGGTCTACGGATCTCATCGGTRAATCGGGTTCGAGACCGGGGCTGGCGGACTCAAATTAGTGTTTGTTGTCTTTATTCGTCTTGGGTTCTTTCGAGGCAGATTCCAGCGAGGTTTTTTTTTTCTTTTTTCTTTCTGTCAAGGGTAGGAGTTGTCCTTTCGTCGCTATTTAGGAGCAAATTGATTCTTTGTGATTTGCCACTGTTGTCCTTTTGTTGGACGGTTGTCATTTAGTAAAAGTTTTGGATTTTGGAAGCTTGTGCGGCAGATGCTGGCCCGCGACAATTCAGCCTCGCTTGCAGCATTTACAAGTTTGTAAAGGCATCGCGTACTCGTGGTCCGCAAAGTTCTGCCGTGGCGGCGGGCTGATCTGCTCATTTTGTCTCGTGAACATCGTATGTCGTTTCGCCAGTTGTGCACTGCATAGCTTCAATCGGCTATCTGCTGCAAGCGGCGGAATGATCTATACATGGGACGTAGATGGGCGCACTGTAGCTTTAATCGCCTCTCTGCTGCTAGTGGCGGAGTATATGTGGGACATATGGGCCTAGCGGACATCAAGGAGACAGGTGGGATAACGAGGGGCAAGTGGGCTCGTGGCGGAGTGATCTATTTATGGGACGTAGACGGGTGCACTGTAGCTTTTATTGCCTAGTATCTGCTGGTAGTAGTGGCGGAGTGATCTATATATGGGACATAGAAGGACCTAGGGGACATCAAGGGGACAAGTGGAATAGCGAAGGACCTATCGGACGGAGGGGGAAGCGATCTATGGGACAAACACGCGGACATATGGGACAGAGAGGAGGGTAGAAGTGCTGTGACTGGCTCTTTCGCTCTTGGCTACTCTTATCATCTTGCAGTGAGCAAGCAAGTCACTGGTGAGGTGATTATGGATCTCACTAAAGCTAGCTATCCGTACAGGCATTCGCTTCCTTGAGATGTTGCTTGCCTGAGACTCGAGCGTGTAAGGTTGTCGTCCCACATTTGTGTAGATTCGGGACTCCCGTTTTCTGCACCGAGAGAATGTAACGGCTGGAGCAGTCGAAGATCGGCTGGGGTTCATTCAGCCTGAGGGCGTTGCACCATGTTCTACTGTCAAACCCCGCTGCACGATGGTCTACTGGCAAAAACCCTTGGGCAGTGTACAGGATGTCACATCAGCCTCATGTGGCGAATGGCCTCCAGAATTGCTTTACTCTGGGCCGRCTGATCGGATGTCAATCTCCTTACCAATAAGYTTCTACCCTGTAGTCATCTGCTCGCTGTCYAGTGCTAGACATAGGCGGTTCTGTAAGTTTGATTGCATGTCAGTGGCTTTGGACGGGGGTGCGTGAATTGGAAGGAAAAATGCCATAGGTTACTTGTAGAGCTGCATTCGTCGTAAAATACKGCTGAAACCGGTGCACCGGATGTTAATTTATCAGCCTCGGGCACTGGGCCCTTAAAAAAATTGAAAAAAAAAAAAATGAAGATGGAAGATTGACATCTGCATCATCCTGGCTCCTCTTCACCACTCCCTCCAAAAGRTGGGGATTCCACCTCAGTCTGATTTTCCTGTTTCTTCTATTCATTGTTTCTGTCAATGCCATCCTGAGAGCTTCTCCAAGGGAGGGAATGTGCACCCATTCTCCAAGGCGGAAGCTTAACCACAAACATCACAGAAGATGGGGGAATCATGTGCAGGGAACCATAAACGAGGACACAAAATTTCCAGCAGCGGAAGACTCAAAGCAGAACCAGCACACGATGTAGTAGTTCGCCAATGATGTCACTGCCTATGCTACCTCCCTACTTCCTCATTACGAAGTCTAATGATCCCTCTCTCCTTTTCATCTCTCTCTGTCCTCTGTCCTCCTACCCGACAATGCTGCAGAGTCTAACCCCCCTGAGTATGCTCATGGGCCATCAGTAGGTAGGACCGCTAGGTCCTACTATCCTTGTCCCCTGATCACCCCCAGCACCAGGCACCCTGCGTTCTCCCTTGGTGCAGCAGCTATGGCTGCTGCCAAGCAGGAGCAGCTGCCTGTGGCTGCTCTCCCACCTCCTTCGTCAATGTTCAGGGGCCTGTCTGCGAGTGCTTGCACAACACCTAACTCTTTGCTGGTTCCTTGAATCAGCTTCCTTAGCCTTCCATACAACAGTGACCCCTCCGTCTTGGCTGGTCACAACTACCTTCCACTCGCTCTGTTTCGTCCACGTCTAGAAGATCTACGTCCTCTTGAGTGCCATCGTCGTTGACAAACAAGAGGTGTCTCTTTTTCAGGTATCAAGGATTTCACCCTTTTTGTCCCGAGTGAAAGGATCAGGTTTCTCCATGTCCGTTTCACTATCGGCGGATACGGTTGCGGTAACGGGCCTGTAGAGCCCGGCACTGGTGCCGGCCCAAAAGCGGCTGACACTGGGACAAAATAACTTTGTGCCACGGCTTGTGATGCAGCCAGCAGCAGCAGCAGCAGCAGACATACCGATCGGCAGAGGCATGCCAAATCGAAACGGACTACCAGGTACTGCTCACACCTGTGCTCCACCTCTCTTCTTGCAGGTGGGGGTCTCAAAGGGGACACGTGGTCTGGGTGGGACCTGACGGCCACATCTGGGACAGATGTCCTGGGCAGAAGCTGATCAAGCTTGGACATAATCGTTCCATCCTGTCATCGAGCCTTAAAACTGTCGAGATCCCSTCTGCCCATGCCTGGAGCTTCTCCTTGTCCCCGTCCAGTTTCTCTGTTGGTGCCTTCATCAAATTTTCTGCTTCCTCTGCCTGTCTTGCTAATCCGAGCATTTCTTCTAATTGATGGCGGTGAAGAGTCTGATCAAATAGGTGGTTGTTGAATGGGATCGCAATTCCGATTAGATTCAATGAATGCAGCTCATTTGTTCGAGTGGTACACATGTGTACCGCACAACCACTTTTTCTCTTTTTGGGAAAGAGGGAGGGCGTCATGTGATTTTAGCATGGGGATTTGATCTCATGACGTGTCTATGAACGGTGACTCTGATCGCAATTGTGAGTGGATTCAATCCATCCAGCCCATGTGGTTGAACGGTACAAATGTGTGCCCCATTGAAGTCGCATGGATCGGGTTGTGACCTTGTGGGTTTATCAGACTGCAGCCTTTGCTGCCAACTGGCACAATACTAAGCTGAAACRCCAACGGCGTCGCTCTTTACAGAAAAGAAGGAGATATATAGTAAAATGACCATCATTAAGATAACGACAAAGTTGATCCAAAGGATGCATGTCAGGCATACTCACAGTAGTACTTAATGCATCTGACTGACTGCAATTACSGCCTTACCTGAATGAAATTTGACYGCAATCAAATCYAGAGGTTGGTAGGAAAAGTCCTAGYGTGAGTATGCCCTCAGATGTCATCGGCTATTYAGAAAATTACAAAGCYGATCGAGCCCATGAGGCTGAATGGTCGACATGTGTGTATTCCCTTTTTTTTTTTTTTCCAATCTTTTTCAAAGAGCGATGGGTTGAGGTGTCACTATCATTGAATTGACAGACTGCAATCGGGCTGAATTGCACGAAAATAAAAGCCTAAAAAATCCAATTGAAAAAATAACGTCCGTCATCATTACTCCTCCCCTCTCATACAGTTTATGTGAATGCTTTGGCTTGAATGTTATGTCATGTACGCCGCATGGACTGCGAACACCTCCCAATGGCATCAAATTTCCTTCTATCCTGCCCACCACAGAGTAAGTTTGAGCCTTTCATGTTCGTTGTAAATCTACCATGTGCTCGTTGTCGTTTTCCACTTTGTCAGGTTTTTACGACTTGCCTTGCATGTATCTGGGTGCACTCACGAGTTCAAAAAATGGTCGAGGGCATCTTCTGATTGGAAAACAATTTAAATTTTGAACTGCCTGGTAAACTGTACGCAGAGAGGGAGAAAAGGATAATAAATGAGGGGTTGTGACATATATTTCGTGCAACACAGTCAAAACGTAGGATCTCGAAGGAATGTTTTCCTTTCTAATTAAAAAAAGGTTAATAAGTCATTGGCGTTCCTCCTTYTGTCTTCTTCTTCTTCTTCTTGTGCAGCACTTGATGCAACGACGTGATTAACTGGATTGGCATGAAGACAATCCACAGACACGCAAGGGACTTGGCGGTAGAARGAGTGGAGTATCTATTTTCCCTAGTGTGTTATTGTGGTGATGGTGCATCAAATGAAAGGAATCGAAAGGACTGCTGAGTGTAGGACTTAACATCCTCACCACGAGGTGCCGCAGCATGATTMGCTGGTCTAGCCTGAGTGGTGGTGTGCGATTGGTGCTCGCACTGCTCGCTGTTTTCTGGGACCAATTGTGGGCTACGGATAGTTAGCCAGAAAGCGGTGGCCTCACTGTTTCAATTAAATTTCGATCCTTCTTCTTCTACTCACTCTTCTTCTTTGTCACAACATTCTCGATTCTCATGCATTTGGGAACCAATCGAACGAGATTTTGAGGACGTGAGCAGGCGAAAGTGTTGGAATGTGGAAAATTGTGATGTAGCTGTGGATGCCCAGATTGTATTAGCGGTGGACATTGAAGGTGGTTTATCAAGGACACTAAGTGGTAGGGAATATTCCTTAGGACATTGGAGGTGGTTTTGGTAAGGGAGTGTCTTCTTTCTGTCAAGAGGAGGCAGAAAAAACCACATCAAAAGAGTGGCTGGGGAGGAAGAGGAGGGAGACATGGATTAACATGGTAACAACGTCCCTTCCGATTATGCCAATCAAGAAGCAGCGACGAGGGGAGAATCCCATGGGATCGCACAGTGGAGACATGGTTGTACTCTCGAATGCTGAATGTGTTTATGGAGGGGTTTGTCGTCCCAACTTTTTCATGCGGGATTACAATGGGCGAGGAAGGGGAGACGGAGTACGAGGAGATGATAGTCAATTCCCGTTGCATCGTGCATTGGCATCAACTGCAGTTGTTTTTTTCAGTTGGATGCGGAGGGATCCTTCTTGTGGTAAAAAAGGAAAAGAGTCACCTGAGGTAATGTCAGGCTTTCGGGACAGCATATCCAAGTTGATGACACATGGAGGATCGTTGACGAGAGTGAGGGTTGAGAGGGGTCGATGTGCGGAGAGGAGGGCAGGAGATGCACACACATATTTTGGGATGATGGTTGCTTTGGAGCCGACGACAATGATTTGCCGGCAAGAGACAACTACTGCATCAAAGTACTCTTGCTCTGAGGTTCCCCTACGGCCTTGGTCCGCTAGATTCCATCTTTGTGGCTGTCTTTTCTCCGCTGAGGCCGATCCATCCGTCAAGAATGCAGGTAATTGGTTTTCGTGACTTTTCGTCCCTCTCCAAACGTGCACAAGCATGCGCGATTGCTTTGTTTAATTGTGGAGTAGTTTGTATCGTCTCTTCGAGTGGTTGGAAGAAGCAGTGCAAGGGAAAATGTTGAAGAAATCTTAAGAACCCACAAGAAAGGAATCGATTCATTGACCCCTATACATGCGCAGTTGGTATGTGCCAGGTCCGAGCAATGCGATGTATATTTGGTAAATTTGACTTCTGTCAAGAGGGCATTTAGGGGATACTCAATCTTTTACGAGCATCTAACAAAATAATGCAGTGTTTAGCTGAGTGGGGAACCGGGTCGCCGGGGTGATAAATCGCGGCTTGGGGGAAATCCCGGGCGGCCTGGCTGGGCAGGGCACCCAGTTGGGGGCTGGCTGCCCCCAGCGGAGTCATCTGCCGGGGGGGTTCGGACCCCCTTTCGGCTGCTGCTGGACTCGTGCAGCCCTACCGGGTCCGACCGGCCCAAAAAACCTCAGCGTCGGGCCCAGTAGGCCTGCTTTGTTTTTTGAATTTATCGGATTGACGAAGGGCTCTGTGGTCGTTGATCCTCCATGATCGACGGCCCAGCACGATCCCAATTGCCGACCTCCTTCTGCTGCGCCATTGCCCGTCGCCCGCCCCCCGTCACCCGTTGCCATCGCCGTCAGGTGTACAGCTGCTGCTGCTCCGACGAAGGCCCCGACTGTCCTGCCGCTGCTGCTACGACGAAGGCCCCGACTTTCCTGCCGCTGCTGCTACGACGAAGGCCCCGACTGTCCTTCTCCAGCTACTATGACGAAGGCCCCAATGACAAAGGCGCAGTTCTTCTTCTTCTTCTTCTTCTTCTTCTTCTTCTTCTTCGACATTCGGTAGGTGATCTGAGACACGACAGGTTACAAAAAAAAAAAAAAACCATGACCGTCCTCCTCCCCCTACTTCGCTCATCTTCTTTTTCTCCTTCTTTTCTCCTCGTCATCATCTCGTCTTCCACTTCTTCCCCTCCTCCCCCTCGCGTTTTCATCTTTCCCCTCCTCACCTCTCTTCTTCTTCTTCTTCTTCTCCCCAGGTCTTCCTCTCTCCTCGTCGTCTTCTTCCCCTCCTCCCTGCCTTTCTCCATACCCTACTGCCACTGCCATACCCTATTGCAGCCATACTTCTTCCCCATCTTCGTCTAAAAAATAAAAATAAAAAAATCTGGGCGTTTTTCTGGCCCGCCAGGTTTACCCGGGCGGCCCCCCCGGGCAGGCCCGGCCGGGCGACGTCCTCATTCAACTGTTTAGGCGCGTCCAATCAATTTTACAAACAAATTAAAATGAGAAACAAGTCTGAATTGCCACTTGCCAACTGTCTCTCGATATCTCTATCTCCCTCTTGCTCTATGCGTATTTCTTTCTCATTGGTGCTCATCTTTCATCGTGTCGGATCTATCTACCTCACTCTCTCTCCGTCTCTCTCTCCGTTCCTCTCCCTCTCTCTCTCTCTTTCTCTCTCTTGTCTGCTTCTCCCCCCTTCTCACTCTGTTCAAGTCTGTCCTTATCTCTCCGTCCTTACTTTCTCTCTCTTCTATGTCTATCCCTTTCTCTACCCCCATCTTTGCCTTCCCAGCTCTCCCTCTGTGTCCTATTTCCATGAAGGTTTTTATTTTTTATTTATTATTTTTTATTCAAGCAAAGTCGTGCGAGCCCTTGTTTCTATGATGGGTTCCTTTGGTGCTGGTGATCCGTTTCTATGATCTCATTCTGTACCAGGACTGAGATTGCATTTCCAATGTTGTCGAACCCCACTTACTAATGTTGTTGCTCGGGCGTGGTGGTCTTATTCATGATTGGTTTTTCTTTTGGTGTTGCGGGGTCATCAAACAGTTGCAGGGACCATAGCACAGAGGCTGCCACAGGTGAGCAGGTTTCTTTCTATTCTATGTTGGATATCCTGACCATTTCTCTGCACACCATTCGATGAAAGTTTGATGACATCGTTAGTGTCTTGCTCTTGAGTCCAGGCCCTCTCAACGGAAAATGTGGTGAAGTGGCTCGAATCATTTACTCGACACTTTATGTGGAGTTCGTTTTCTTCCGTTCTTTTCCCTCCCATTCCTCCTCCTCCTCCTCTTCTTTGTCTTCTTCTTCTTCTTCTTCTTCTTCTTCTTCTTCTTCTTCTTCTTCTTTCGATCAGTCTCATGGTGTCCTCTCCCACTATTGCTCCTGATCCCCTTGCAACTTGGGTCTGTATCTGTGCTTGTGTGAATGTGGTGCCACATTGGGCGTCTCGTCGTGCACCTTGGATGGTTGTTGTGATGAATGGTCGTGCTGCTATGCTACACCATTAGATGAACGCTTGACGACATTGTTAGGTTACTTCTTCTGAGTTCAATGCCTGACAACATTGGTGAAGAAGTTAGAATCAGTTGCCGCACACTTTTTGTGGAGTTCTTTCTTCCTTTTCCTCCTCCTCCTCCTTTTCCTCCTCCTCCTCTGCTTCTTCTTCTTTTAATTACTCCTATGTATCCTCTTCCTCTGTTGGTTGGATGCGTGTTTGTGCTTGTGTGAATGTGGTGCAGTCTGCTTCTTTTAATTACTCCTGTGTGTCCTCTGGCTGTTGTTGCCAGGAATGGTCGTGCGGCTGTTGTCGCTTTGCATTTCCTTCCCTAACCGTAAGCCCTAAACCCTCCCTCGCTCCCCGTCAACAACCTGCTCCCGCCTTTCTTCCCTCCACTTTCCTTCCGCGCCTTCTATTTCTTCTCCTTGTTATTGTCCGAGTTTTTGTTTTCACCTCTCCATAGTTGGTTTAATGTGGTTATTGTACACACAAGGTCTTAGTTGACGTTATAACATTGCTGGATGTGTTTTGTCTGCAACTTTCTCCAGAATCCATATTCACTATGTAGTTTGTACTAAATTTGGTGGCTGTGGTTGTTGTTCATGTTGGTTATATGAGTACTGTCGTGTTGTGTGGCCAGCGAGAGTTAACTGCTAGATTCCTTTTCAAGCCTTTTTTTTTTTTTTTTTTTTTTTTTCTTTCTTCCTTGGGCCCTGGGCCCAATTAGGGTGCATTAAGGGGTGTGTGTGTGGGGGGGGTGGAGCCCGTGAGTCTTTGTTGACCGCTTTCTGACACTCGTTGTGCCATAGCCACTTCGTTTTTTCCTAGGTCCACTTCCTTTCATGGTAGCATTTTGTGTTTTTCAGTTTTGAATCACACCTCATTTGATTGTGTGTTTTTTTTCGTAGTAGTTTTGATTTCCCGCACCCCCGATATGTTGAATCAAAAAAAAAATGAATTGGATTGTGCACGCAAAGCGGAACGAAGCATGCGATGACATGGTGGGGCCACTAGAGAAGCCAGGCATTATGAGCTTCCAGGAAAATGAACAGGCGGTTGTTGTCAATTAAAAATTTTGCAATGGTGGTGGAGGAATGGTCCCGGAAGGTGCGTTGAAGGAGAGCAAGGTTGATAAGGAGGTACGGGGTGGCACCAAAGCATTTTCCTTGGAGTTTATTTGCCACCTTATGGAGCTGTTGGCTCAGTTCCATGCAGAACCAGCAGCAGGAGCTGGAGCAATATCACTATTGCAACCTACATTGACCGTATTATCTGCGGAGCCAGGGTCTTCATCGTTCTCATTCCCAGAAGAGGAAATGGGATCATCTTCTTCCTTGGCATTTCCTGTCTCATGGTAATCATCTGCATGTTAATCGGCGATGGAGAAATTCATGAAGAGGAAAGAGCTATACGACATCCTCGCAAGCAACTCTAGCGCAAATTCCATTGGGATAAAGAACGCGTATAACAAGGTCAGTCGGTGAGAGTCATTTCTTTCAATGCAAACTCTGGTTCGTAGGTGCGAACACTGGCTTCGTCTTTCCAATTCTTCTATTCTTATCAGCCCCCATTCTTACCTTTTCTTATCGAGTTCAAACAAATGAGTCAAATGATGGAATTTGAATCACTTTGTTTATTAGAGAGTCAGTTAGTCCACTGTATTGTATCTTTCAGCCTTTTGTTTGAAAAAGAACGACAAACTCACTCAGATCGTTTGGGCATGGCAACTGGAGTTTTGCGGACGCTCAGGTGAGGGGGTACACCATGGTATTCTTCTTCAATACTCAAAATAGCCCATTTTCAGCTTAGATTCAATGGTGAATGTTTCGTGAAACCTTCACCACAAACAACATCTTGTACCTGAAGTTGAGGCAAATGGTTGTGCTTACGGGACTGTTGTATCATCTCCTGTTAATCAGCGCATACCTACACATACTTCGAGTTATCCAACTTCTCAGGGGAAGTACGTGCGGTCAGGTTCATCCAGGTGCGCCTCTAAAAGCAGCCAGATATCCAGGAAAATCCTCCTGTGAGCAAGGGTTGCATGCCCGCCTACCGCCGATGCCGATTGGCGACGGTTTTCCAGCCTACCAGTAGAGGGTCATCCGCAAGTAGGTGGTCGGCCAACCAGTCCATAGAGGGTCTTCCGCTGATTGTTTTCGAATCTGAGTTCAGGGCTGTACTGCTCTTGCTGAGTACAGTCCAAATCCGTTGAGAAACTTTTT
>BFEA01001456.1:0-27203 GCA_003427395.1 Chara braunii
AGCGGTTCAAAAACCATGCAATTTAATTGTGAGATTATAGACCTGATTCGGGGAACTGTGAAAGGACATAATGGAAGACTAAGGATGATAAAACGATACTGATTGAGGTTTATATTGGAAGATTGAGGAGAATTACGTTGCCCATGATCACGACTCATTCTATTATTGTCTATACCCTCTACGTACAAAATTTTCAAGGGATAGAGCAAACAAGGGAAGAGAGAAATGAACATGAATCTCTTGCGAGAAAAGTAAGAGATTGAAAATAAGAAAGAAAAGACAAAAATGACAGAGAGAGATAAAAGAGCATTGATAGAAGTTTATACTCGGACGCACGCCACGTGCACACCGCTATAAAGAACATAAAAAATACAAACCCACATATACTTACGCATACATACAAAACAAAGTTGGACAAACAACGCGACAATACTCCTAGTTCCTTAGTGGCCGCCCCATAACTTCCTGATGCGGAAACCGGATAAGCGTCACGCGCGAGACTTAGTATAAAGCCGCGCTGGTATGAGGCCTATTCATATCGACCCGCAAATGCAAGCGTAACAAGCGGTCGCAATGATGGCGTACCACGTAGTACCCATACTCATGCGGTCCCCGTTAGTCTCGGGGGTCGCATTCGACACTTAAGAGTCGGCTGACACGCGCTTTGAGGGCTAATTTCTCGACGCTGGACAACTGCCAAGTGCGGTTGAGAGCCACACCCTCTTCTGCACCCAGCGGAGAGTGGGTGGTACACAGGTTCATACATGTGGTGACAATCGTTTCTTATGGCCCTGGAGACCAGCTCCTTTCCCTAGGGCCTGAAAGCGAGTCAAGGGGCTTGACTTTGACGGTTGCCACGAACTACAACGTCCAAGTATAATAACTCTAAGAAGCAAACTTAGGCCGAAGGGCCTCCACATCACAAAATCACAACCTTGGGTAGCCTTGTCGGTTGGCACCAATGGCCTATCCTGACTCTGGACACACACGTACACATACGAATTACTTAATCTCATATTTCTAGACACTATGACGGACGAACGTCGTGCGCAAGACTTTAATATAAAGTTGCGCGGTTGCAAGCCCTTCCTACATCAATCGGTGATGCTAGTCATACGGGGCGATCGCAATTTCGGCCTTGCGATATTGAATGGCTGGAGGAATATATCGTGAGGGGTTGTCCTTCATGATATTGAACGGTTGAAGGATATGTCGTTCAACCCTCGTGATATTTCTGGCTTCAGGGTTGGGTGTCTTGACGGGCAGGGCAGATAGGCTCTGCGCAAGGGAAGGTTCCTCTCCTACAGAGTCTAGGGTCTGGGATGTTCGGGACAACGACCTCGAATCCAGGCCCAGGACTAACGTCCGACTAAGAAACCCTTAAGAAGCATATGATCACGTAGAGGGGGCTTTCTTTCTTCCCTCAATCCCAACCCCCATTTTTACCTTTAAGCGTGGCTCTCCAGACCACGCGAACTTCCAACATAGGTACATATATATATATATAAGGGGAATAAGTATGTGACGATCACTTTTCAAAATCACAGTTGGGCATCTCACAACCATACGTATATGCGTGATCGCAGGCAATCAAATAAAAAATCCGAACCACAGAACATACCTACAATCACGTCAAAGATTCAAACAAAAGTCCACGTACTACACGGAGTCAACCCCAACCATTCTCTATACTCATACCCCTTGCTTTAGCCATGCAAGCCCCAACCTCCTGTCCAACCAACCATTATTAAATACTCAGCACCTCTGTTAAATGGTCCTCCAATAAAAGTCCGGGTGAAACCTTAACAAAATAATAAAATCACCAGGGCTAAAGCCTTTTTCGTTGAGTATTGAGGGTGAGTTGGAATTGAGTCGTAAACTGAGCACTTCCTTTAGAAAGGTAGACTTCCCAGATTTGTACTAATTTAGATATGAACTCAGAATCGATACATGAGCTCAACTTAAGACAAAATTTGACAAACTCTTTAGATTTTTAGAAATTTCAGCAGCACTTCCCGTAGAGAAAGTGTTATTCCAAGATTTATACAGAGCTAAGGTCAGAAAGAAAAGTGACTTTGTCTTCTCCATGTCCAATTTTGTTGAACTCCCTGAAATTGTAAAAATTTGGGCAGCACTCCCTTTAGAAAAGGAGACTCTCCAGATTTTTACTAGGCCATAACAGTTAGACAGGTTGAACTTTGAAAAAACAAATCTAACTAACTCCTTGGTTTTGTAAAAATTTCGACAGCGCTTCACGTAGAGAAAGTGACTTACCAAGATTGATATAAGACCAAGTGTAATAAATGATCCCAGAAAATGCAGAATTTGACCTAAGTAAAAATGAACTTAGTCCAGAAATGCAGGAATTGAAACTAACTCCTATGACTCTAGCACGTGGCGAGCAACTAAAGCAACTACCTATCAAACTGAAACTCTGGCTAAATAGTAGTCGCTCTCAGTCTCATGCAGGCCAAACCACAAAGGTAAGTACTCTCACCAATCCCAAGTTATTTCACATAAGATAGTTCATGAGTCTTCAGATACTTTATCCCTTATACCATACTTACATATGGCACAAATGCTAGACCATTCGGCTTGGAAACGATGTCCAGCATGCCTTAGGATATACACGAACAGGTTGCACTACTACTTTTCTCTTCTTTGGATATTTGACTAGACCATTTGGCTTGGAAACACTGCTTAGCCGCCCTCAGCTGTTTAATATCCAAGATTTAATAACTTTCAAATTTTGTTATCAAATAAAATGCAAATATGGGCAAGGGACTGAACCATTCGACTTGCAAACAATGTTCAGTTTGCCAAGACTATTTCCAATTACATTCAGTAATTTCTCTTTCTCTTCTTAGTGATATGACTTAGCGCTGGAACATTCGGCTTGGAAACAATGCCCAACTGYCAGTTCACATGCAAGTATAAGTAAAATACTTTCTTTTATACTCAGGCTGCAGTTATGTGCGTGGTTTTCAGGCTAAGCCATTCAACATAGAAACAATGCTCAGCCTTAGACCAACCCCCCCCTCAAAATAAAACAAGAAAACCCCTTTTCATTAGGCAACTCTCAGAAAATAAACATAGCAACCAGGCCATTCAGCTTAGAAACAATGCCTGACCCTTCAGAAAACAGCCAAATAAACACAACCCTGAGCCATTCAGCTTAGAAACAATGGTCAGTTCTTAGTTGACCCAGTCAAATGCATGCAGTCTGTCTTCCTCCCACCTTCTCCCAGTTCATCCCTTAGTCTGTTTTCAGTCAAAATAAAAAGAAACTTAAGCTTTACAAACATACATTCCTTTCATTCAATCTGATTAAATCCTGAACAGAAAGCAAGAATCATAGGGACAATCTCATGTATACATCAACCAAACTAAGGGGCCATACAGATAGAAAGATGATATACCTGTTGGTTCTCTGCCTCCAGAACCTCGCCTAGGTTCCGACAGAGCTCCCACAATCGGTGGGTGGACTCCCCACAGAGTCTTGATCTGGTCCTACGGGTTGCAATCCCGCCTGCCGCCTTCCTCTCGTAACCAACAGACTAGACTTAGAGTGAGAAGGGAAGAAAGAGGTAGGTTTGAGATTCTCAGATCCAAGGAGGGTGCACTCAGACTCCCGTGAGAGAGCCTTGGTTCCTCGATGCGCGTGAGGGCCCCGCAATGATGGTCAAACTGCAGCAGCTTGATCCAAATCTGAAGTCTAAACTGTTGAATTCAACTCTGTGATGCCCTTTTCAGATTGCCACAATGATCCCCCCCCCCCTTCATAGTCTAACCCCTCTACCGCTACACAGCAGCCTACGCCAGTTAGCAACATTCAACAGCAGTTCGCAACAGTACGCAGCAGCATGCCCGCTGTATGCAGCAATGCGCAGCAGTGCACAACAGTGTGCAACAGTGTGCCCGCAGTATGCAACAGTGTGCGACATTGTGCAGTAGTGCGCAACAGTGTGCAACAATGTGCAGCAGTGTGCAGCAGTGTGTAGCAGTGTACAACATTCGCTTCTGCAACAAGTCCCAGCGTGCTCAGCAACACAGTGTTTCTTACCAGTCACAACAATCTGTAGCAAATACAACAGCTGCCGCAGTAGAAGCACAACCGAAGCAACCTGCGGCTTCACCCAGCGGCGGTATGTCAGCTTCTCGATGACAATGCTCAGACGTCTACCACAGCTCGTGCACAGCCAGATAACCCAACAACCAGTGCTCAGCAATCATTGCAGTCTGTGCATTTCTAGCTGGCAGTAACCTCTCCCGCCGTGTTGACTGCCGGAATCAGTGTCTCACCGGTCAGCAGCTGAGTAACCCATCGTCCGGTAGGTGGGCTACTCCCTCGCTTATCTCGCCCTGCCCCTCGACTCTCTGATAAGTGTCCGTACTCCCCTCACCCTCTCCTTGTGCAGCCTCGTTGACTGGCCTGCTGTTTCCTCTGTTGCTGCTATGCCCGATGTGTTGGACCGGCTTACCTGGACTCAGACTCAGAACTGCGATCCAACCGCTCCTCGTGTGGACTGACTGTAATACAGAAGTCTGGTCATCGCAGTCACACCCCTAAGGTCGAGCAGCCCGGTCACATTGTCAGCACCTTTCTCACGCTCCCGCTACGGCAACGCTCCCAAAACGTCAAAATACGCTTCGTTTATCCAACCATGCCCGCAGAGCTGTCGTTCATTTGAGCAACGCACCGACTTACTGGTAAGTCTACACTCCCGTGACCTACCTCGCGTTCCCCAATCGATAAGGTGAGCAATACCACAGGGAATCTTCTGTTGGCGATACGCACGACCATATTCACGAATCACAAAGCCAACACCAAGGCACATATCGTGATCATTATGGTAAATGACGAACTCGTGATCATGACAGCAGGTCGGGTTCAGGTAAGCATAATGCCTATGACATGCGTGAGGGAATCCACAACTGCGAGCATGGTTTCAATGGGCCTAACCTCCAAGCGGGAGTAATCGAGGCTACGTCAGCAAATCCTGGCCAGGCCAGCGACCATACTTCACCGCTCCCCAGACTGTGAAAGATGAGAATGAACTTCCTGCTAACATCGGGACAGATACACTCTCCTTTTACTAATCTCCCGTCTTCACACCCAATACGATCTGTACACCTTGCAACCAACTCCTTACTAATGTACTAGCTAGAATCACACCGCCATGGAATCCGCATCACCTCGAAACCCCCACCCGCTACTTCCCTCCGCTCGATCCTATGGGGATCCGGGGGGGGGACACTAGTTCTTCGTCTCTGCCATATCCTCTCTCGACTCCTCCACGCAACACCTATCTTTATTAACTCTAACCCTTCATTACTAACACCAAAACCGTCATCGCCAACGCACTCGCTCGGGGTAGAAACCCCAGATTCGTATCCGGTCTCATCAAAAACAGTCGAGACGCGGCCGAACAGAACGATTCTTCTCCTATTCCTTTGCTCCCACCATATCTACAGGTCACCCTTTCTATTTAACTCTAATTCTACTAACTCATCACTAAAACTAACACTACCATCACACTCGTCCGACCCTCAAACCCCCAAAATGCCTTTCTTCTCGCCTGATTCCGATAAGAATCGGGCGAGTTAAGCTTCCCTTACTGTGCCGAGCTCATCATCCGCCATCTCCTCTAACGATCGCACTTGGCGCACCACTGCGTCTGGATTCATTCGTCCCGTTTCCATCTCGTCGCTCCCCTCTTCCACCTTCACCAGGCCGGCGCAACTTTCGATAGCGCATCGGCTTGGCCCATTTTTTTTTTTTTGTTTGGCGTTCGCAGCTACTCCTCCCAAAAGATCCGAAAGAAACCAAATGCCGGTCGATTCGATTAGTCTTTCGCCCCTATACCCAAACCCAGTACCAACACTGTGCCTGCTGCCGTTCTGGCTCCCCTTCACCGCCTCAACGTCTGATGCCTGCTTGCGCTGCTGCCCCGCTTGTTGCAACCGCTAGCCCTTCCATGCATGCACCCCGCGCGGTTCCCCGTCCAGATCCATTCAACCGTTCTTGCCACCCCGTCAGTCTCGTTCTCCCTTCTGACACCCTGCTCTTCCCCTTCAGTGCTCACCTTGGCTCCACAACTACCCCTGGCCTTAACCCTCGTCGTAGCGGTCCGCTCGACGATCCCAATATCTGCAGAGACCCCGAGAAGTCAACCACTAGGCAACTCCTGCCCTCCTCACCTTTTCTTCACGGCCCGACGTCTCTCTGTTGGTTTATGCCCTTCGCTCGGCGGCCAGCTTGCCATCCAACACCCACTTCGGGCCCCAACTCGGATTTGGCCGGCCCCAAAATAAAAAAATACACACAAAAAAAGGAGAGGGGGCGGGACCTAACAGCATCCCCCTGGTTCTGCCAACAGGGTCCGCGATCGACCTTCCCCAACAAAAATTAAGGGGGATAGTCCCGCGGGACCCTCAACCCCTCAGCCATTCTCATCCAATGCTGCTTCGCTCCTAAGCTGCCGCCTGCTGGCCTCGATCCCCGCACCTTCATTTCGCAAGTCCAACGTCGTAACCCATAGGGCTAAGCCCAAGCCTGAAACTAGCATGCGCAAAATCCCATATAAACCAGTGCGACATAACGCTCAGGGCCAAGAACGCGCGCGGGCCACTCCTCCACCCACAGCCGAGCGTGCGAGCATTAAATCTCCCCGCCGGTTTGTCTAGACTACACCATGGCCGCCACCATTCCGCACGCCAACCTACCACCGGTTGAACGTGCCGGACAGGGAGGCAAAAACTTTGATATCCTTACCTTAGTCAAAAAATAAAAACCAGGCCGGCTAACTATGCCGGCCTTATGAACAATTCAAAGGAAAAGATCACACACGCGCCTTAAAGATTGCGCGCCCACACCCTCTCTACTCTAGTCGACCATCTAGTTAAATGTAAATTACAAACGTGGCCGCTCCTCGCGCGGAATACTTCGATTTTTAAACTCGTTTACTTTTTCTGTCGTTTGCCAAAAACAGGGCGGATACCCTTGTAAGGGTATTCGCACCGACAACGCGCTTCTCGTTGGCGGGACCATTTGGGTTCCTGCGTATTCTGGATGCTGGCGAAACTCCTCTATTCTGCCCCTGTTGAAGCACGGGCCGAGGCGTTTTAACGTTGTCGAGCGCATCGGTCCAGCACCGCACAAGGCAGCGCGGGACCCTCCCGGCCGCTGTCGGAGGGCGCGGTGTCCCGGCCCTCCTCTGTGCACCAGGGTCCTACACAGTACCGGTTCCTCATTCAGATGTCGTGGCAGGCATGTTCCCGAACCTCCGCGACCCTCTAGAGCCCGATTTATACCCTGCTATGGACCGACCCAATTGGCGCCTGTCCTCTGCGAAAGGGTGCGCCACTGGGCTTTCCATTGGTCCACGCAGACTCGGCGCCTTGCTGTACAGCAGAGCACTACCGGCCTGTGCCCGTGGTAGCCGCCGGGTTCGCCCAGGGACGCAAAAGTAAATAGGCCGGCGCAGTCTTTTCTACTGCGCGCTGATCGGTCCCTGGTCAGGTTATGGGTTAGATGCGTAGGCTCGCTGGTACAATCGGACAGAAGATGGGTAAAAGAAAAAGAAAGAAAAAGGAAAAGGGGAATAGGAGGAGAAAAAGGAAGTTAGCAGTTAGATCCGCACACAGATCTGGGCCCTCGTTTTAGTTTGGGGCGATCCAGTAACTTCTGACTGCGGCGTCGATATGATTTCCTTTATTTCCTTACTTCGTTTCGTTATTATTATTATTATTATTATTATTATTATTATTATTATTATTATTATTATTATTATTATTAGTTTGTTGATTTTCAAACACGGGTTTTCCTTCGGTCCCTGTCACTTCGCGGGAAGGTCAACGGTTCGAATTTCAAGCGCGGCTGCAGTGTGAGGCCCAGACTGATTTGGCCAGTCATTTTTGTACTGATGGTTGGGAGGCTCGATCGGGCGCCGTGCGGTAGGACCCCAAAAGAGGGGCGACCCGGGGCTGCATCGGTAGGAAGCTTATCACCCCTGAAGAGGGTCATAAGCCCCCTCCTTGCCATCGGGCACAGGTACCCGATAGAGATGGGCCAATGACTTATTTTGGACAGAGAGGAGCGTTGGTCAGAATCCCGTTATGGGACCATCACACTTTCTTTTTCTAGAAAGAGATGGGCCAATGACTTATTTTGGACAGAGAGGAGCGTTGGTTGGAATCCCGTTATGGGACCATCGCACTAAGTCTTGTGGTCTTTTCGCGCTATAGCTGGACCTACAGCCGTTGGCATACTGTCTTTTTAATTTCCTCTTCTTGTTTTGTTTTAACCCCATTTCCTTAGTTTTTTTTTTTTTTTTAATTCGTATTTTTATGCAATTACAAAATCTAAAAGGGGTGCGATTCTAAGAAGTTATGCTTGGACCCCTCGTTCAGAGCACGGGGATCGAGGTAAGTGAAGACCCTATAAGAGGAGAAAGGGGGACTGGCATCGATCATCTGGGTCTGAGCGACCTCACTATGCTGAGTGTTAGCGGGTTGAGGGTAGAGGGTTAGGCGACTTCAGTGGGCGTACGGGAAATCATCCGTATGCGCCTGATTGTGCG
Organism: Chara braunii; assembly: GCA_003427395.1. Lineage (NCBI taxonomy): Eukaryota > Viridiplantae > Streptophyta > Charophyceae > Charales > Characeae > Chara > Chara braunii. The sequence goes on from BFEA01001456.1 coordinate 8,583, forward strand.
CTGAACAGTTAGTCCTAACTATTTTCGGTCAGTGGCCTGGGCTGGTAGAAGGTCTGTTGAGTAAAGTCTGGCTATGGCACTGCATGGCTATAGACCAGGCTACTGGTACCTCCAGACGCGTTGGAAGCCCATGTCTGGGGAAGGGCCCTGGATCACGGTGATGCTCAATTACGATGGGGGAGACAAAGTGAGACTAAAGATCAATGTGGAGGGAGCGAAGGAGGAGGAGATGAGAACTAATCCGAAGTTGCAAGATGCTATTACGTAGGCCAAGGATCGAGTCGAGCGACGCTGCAGGAGGGACGGGGTGACGACAAGGATGAAAGTAACGGTCGCATATCATGAGGTTGAGACCTTAGCGGGCACGGTGGACTGAGAACAGGCCCACCTGGACAGGGACTCAGGGGGAGAGAGTGAGATGAGTGAGGCTGAAGACCGGGAGACTGACCTCCAGTCTTTGAACAAGCCGGACCAGATTCGCAAGAACCATCCTCAACTACGGCCTGTGGAGAGTGGATTGGAGGCTAGTTTGCGACGGCAGAGGCCTTGAGGCCATGAGGCAGTTGGAGGGGAGGGCAAATGAGAGAGGGCGAGAGATCTCGCACGCCAACGAGTATTGGTCAACCCATGCGGGTGGGGCGATGTTGATGTCAACACTAGTGCTACGAACGGCTTCGACCCTCAACCCCCTGGCTGACGCCGTTACCCGGGAATGCAGAAGGTACTAGCCTTGTCGACCATGCAGAGGTCAGCAGACTGCTCATTAACCACGCGTCATGTGTTGTACGGTCTTAGGAGCTGAGAAGACTTGAGTCTGTAGGCTGGCTATCTCCGCATCTCGATCGGGGTCGCCAAGTTTTCGTGAAGTGAGTATTGACTGCATGAGCCGTCCGGACGTTGAGTACTAGCAGTGCAAGCAAGAAAGAAGATAGAGAGAAGGGAGGAGGTGAGAGAGAAGTTTTGCGCACGTAGTGTTGTTGATGTCACCCTCGCTTCCATCAGAGTAAACAAGATTGTCCTCCTCTCACGGCTCGGTCTGCCGTCTTGGGAGAGATAACTGTTTCCCATTCTTGTTGTTTCCTTATCACTCCCTCGGTTGATCTTGGTCTGGAGCACAAACTGTGCGCGTAAGTCTCATCTGTGCCAGCCGTGGTACCCATCGCGGCGCACGGGTTCGTGCGTTATCAATGTAGATGCCCCGGTATGGTCAGAGAGAGGGAGGAGTTCTGTCCTGTGAGTTGATGCCAACTCTTGGTAGAAACTGAGTTACTATAATAAACAGTTTGATAACTCGATCATCAAGTCACGTGGCGTTTGATTGCTTCGTCGCTGTGCTCCTTCTGTCAAGGAAGAGGATGCGGTTGTCAGTGGAGGAACTCATGTACTTGTTAGTGTGCGAAGCTTCTTGTGAATGACTTTGTACGAGAATTAACGGGGCCTTCAATTTTTCTTTCTGAGGGGTGATTCCGATGTCGGCCCGAATACCCTTAATAGGGTATTTGGGCACATAGTTGCAACTTACAGGGAGAACACGCCTGATGATATCTAGGGGTGTGTCCCATTTTGTGTTGAGTAGAGAGTGTGTGAGCGTGCACTTTGTGGGCGCGCATTAGCCGGACCAAGCGATTGTTCAAGGAAGACTATGGAACGCCGGTAGGACGAGTAAGTAGGTTAAAGTTTCTGAGGCGGTCGCAGCCTCACACGCAAGGCCGGAATTATGGGCAGCGCCAAGTTGGATAAGTAAGACGGCGACGAGGGGAGGACCTTGCTTGACCTGCTGGGCAACGGCATGGGGCCGCATAGTAAGGAGTGCGTGGGTATTGAGTGGCAGTGCGCATCGGCGGTAAACGCCGCCTGGCGAAAGTTAGCTGGGATGGCGCGAGGCAGGTGCGATATTAGTAAGAACCGGGTCGTTCCCGGCAAAGAGACGGTAGAGGGGCGACATTCCCGAGAAAAAGAAGCAATGAGGGGTAGCCCAACCTGTTGGTCGTGGCATGGCATGGCTACGTACACGGCGGGCCAAGTAAAAGCCTGCCCCAAGTCTGCACGGCACATGTGCAGGGCCATGGACTGTAAGGGTAAGCCAAGCGGGGGCCGTGGCACACCTTTGGAGGCCTGGGCAGGCTACAGCCTCTCTTTATATGGAGAATTGGGCCTGCTGTTCCTAGGCTTGGGCTTAGCCCTATAGGTTATATTGTTGAACTCTCACCAGGCGGATCTCGGGGTTGAGGCCAACAGCTAGCAGTGGAGCAGTGGAGGAGCGAACTTTGGAGTGAATCGAGGGGTTGAGGGTTCTGTGGGACTATCCCTTTTGGTTTTGCTGAGGGGAGTCAGCCGCGGGCCCGGGAGAAAGGACCAAGTACCGACGGTTCTCTCCCCCATCCGTTTTTTTTCTTTATTATTTTTTATGTCTAAGTTTTTACTTTTTTTTTTTACTTTTTTTTTTTTYTTTCAATTTTTTTGACGAGGCCCGGTACTGGTACCGGGACCTACAGTAAAGCCCATCGGCCTAGTTCTGTGGATAACCCCACGAACTGCCGGGGAGCTACTGTCGGGGACACAGTCCTTCGGGACATCCGTTAAAATTGGAACGATACAGAGAAGAGTAGCATGGCCCCTGCGCAAGGATGACACACATAAATTGGGGGAACCGACTGCACACGAGGCTTGTTCTCTTCTTACTTGAGTGGCTCCCCCGCCGGCCTTTGTGACCGGACCACACTGCGCTACGAAGGGGGAATGGGAAGGAAGAAGACTGTGAGAGGAGGTAGAGAGCCAGGAAGCTTGAGTGAACCTAGGCGCAGATCTGCGCTAGGTGCAGTTAACTGCAGAGACGGGGATGGCGATCAGAGGAAACGAGGTGGGAAGAAAGAGGGAGTCGACATAGCGATATGAGCAAAGGAGGAAGTAAACCCGGGCGCAATTTCGCGCCATGTACATCGGAAAAACGAGGGCGGAGGTGTTGTTGGTGAAAGCGGCGACAGCGAAGTACAAACCATGTTTCTCAGACTGGTATAAAGGCAGGTGCACCTGGACTTAGGGGCCGCCAGATACGTTCTGCGATGGTGATAATGGGCATGGCGGGGGTGAAGACCGACGCCACACTCATTCCTTGATAGAGCTGAGTGGGGGAAGATGGTAGACAGGGGGTTTGGGATCGGGCGAACCCAAATCCGACGTTAAGTTGAGTGGAGAGTCAGTAGACTAGGGGCTAGTAAGAAAAAGGTGGGCGCCGAAATATCAGGGAATGTGGCTATGGCCGCATGTAAAAATGAATGTCTCGCTTGATTCTTGGTGAAGACCAGCGAGGGAGGAGGCAAACCCGAGGGGTTTTGCCATTGCGACCACGACGGCATAAGCAGATTGGGAGTTAGGAGCGTGGTTTCACTGGCATGCTGATCCCCTGCTGCGCCCGGGAGTGACGAACGATGTACCTCCCGGCGTTTTGAGAAAGATACAGTCGCATGCTCGCGTGACTGATGAACAGCGGGCGATGCGGTCTGAGCAGCGCGCGGGTGGGGGTTGAATTCAGAGAGAGAGGGAGAGAGAGAGAGAGAGAGAAGAGCTCACTATATTGGCTAACAGTAAGGGGAACGTGGTAAGTAGCGAGGCACCGGGACAATCTTTGGCGGGAGATTCATCCTAATCTTGCGCACTTGGTGAATAGTGCATCGTTGCGGTTCCCACCTCAATCGCGGTGGTCGTCGTGCTTACCCTGGTTCAGACGCGCGCCGTGTTCCTCGTGCTCATGCTCACGGGCTGTGACGAGGATACTCCCTGGCCGTGCTGATCTCGACTTGTTACCGCACGGCCCAGTCGGTTGTCTCCGTCGTACAGATGCAGAGGGGGACGAAGAAATCTGACCAAGGTGTCGCCCAGATGCGCTGGATAGTAGGAGGTGATTGGCAAGGCACAAGGAACTGAGGGGGGGGGGGCGCAAGATTGGAAACTTACCTGTTTGGCCAGTGCGTGGCTCAGGCACAAGGAACTGAGGGGGGGGGGGGCGCAAGATTGGAAACTTACCTGTTTGGCCAGCGCGTGGCTCACTCGTAGAAGTAACACCGGCATATCTTTCTACGGGTGTGACTAAGGAGGGTGTGTACATCTCCGCGTCCTTGCGGTAGATTCGTCCTCACTTTTGAGAAGACAGGTTGTTCCCGTGCCCATCTGCAGTTGGCAGGTGCCCGGGCGCCAGTTGTGGTGCTCGGCTTCGTAGGCACCGTTGTACTATTTGGCGTAATTGAAAATTGAAGGTTGTCTGTGTATTGTCCTGCTCGTATCTTTTTTCGGCCATTTACCTGGTCGACATGTAGGGGAAGGTACGTCCTTATTCTGTGCGGTTGATGAGTGTGTGTGGGAGGGGAGAGTGCGGTTGCAAAGTGAGCATGCAGAGCAAAAGAGAGACTGGGTAGACGAATGCAGATTGGGAAGGCGAACTTACTTTGGGAATGTATGTATGCATATACGTGGATACTTGCCTGATCAGAAGCTTGCCAGCCTGTCCCACCATTAGCAATACCATACTTATAAGCACAACGCCTGCTAGTCACGAACTGCCGTGAGAGCTCTGAGTGTAGGGGGCACAGGCCAGGGGCCCAAGAACCGGTGAACTGCGTCTAAAGGAGAGCTGGGTAGGAGAGGACGGCGAGGTAGGAGTGTTGGAGTACGAACCGGCCGTCAGACTCAGACCCAAGGACTCAAACCCAAGGAGAAAAGGGTACGGTAAGGTGGGAGTGTGGCCAGAACAACGCACAGAAAGTGGCAAAGCCTCCTTATGGAGCCTACGATCTAATACAATCTGTGTGACTATGGCTTATTAACCCTCGGGCGGATGTCTGACCCTGGGTTCCAGTACAAACATGATGTCTGACCCTGGGTTCCAGTACAAACATGAACTGAGGGGTCACGTACCGGGACGTGGCAGAGGTCTGCACAGCTGAGGTATGTGCATACCTCGGTGGCTGTTACTGGCAGAGATCTGCACAACTGAGATATGTGCATACCACGGTGGCTGTTACTGAGGCCGACAGGGGGCAGTGCCAACTAATAGGCTGCTAGAAGCGGAGAAGTCACGGATTGTGCACAGGGCGCCGCCTTGGGTACTCGTACTGGTGGTGGCAGGGAGAACATACTACCATTGTTATTTCAGATCTGGTGCTTTGACTCCCCGCTGGTGAGGCGTTTAGCGCACTGCTGCTCCCTCACTCACATCAGACTGTCAAAACCTCAGTGGGAACCTGCATTTTGGATCTTGGCAGACTGTTGCTACTGCTAAAGGCCAACCGGACAGCAGTACTTTCAGATTATGTGATTTCAGTTGCCGCGCGGTCTATGGCCTATTGCGGTGCGCAGGGGCTGTGAGCATGACTGGCTACATTTCACCAAACATTCAACTGCGTATCTGTTGGGTACAGACCGTGCGCCTGATGTGCTGGCTATTGATGGGTTGAGCTGCCGCTGTACGCTGTGCTAAGAGCTATTGCTGTGCAGGGCATAGACGGAACGCGGCTGCTGTGCAGGGTGGTGTCTTTCGTTGCGTACTGAGCAGGGCTCTGCCACTCGCTAGTAGCAGCACTAACGTAGGTGTGAGGGAGGGCGCACTGTTGATTAGGGGTGGGGTGCTAAGGGACGAGCTACTGCTACGAGGACTTGGCTTACGGCAGGCCGCTGCGATAGTGAATGGACCGCTGCTGCTGCTGAGACAAGCTGCCACGAACACACAGTCCGTGCGTTGCTGTGCTCTTGTTAAAGTTGTTACAGCGCCGCCTGGCTGTACATCCGTAACCCGTTGGATTTCCGACTGGTTGAGCTCCACGGGGCACCTCGTCGTACGCCACTGCGCACAACTGTGTACGGGGCCATTGCGGAGAGTAGAGATCGGTTAGGGGACCGGTACGTTGCATTCGGATCGAGATTCGGCTACGTCTGCTGCGTTACTGGCCATCATTGCGGGGCCCTCAGGCGCATCAAGATAACAAGGCCCTCTCCCGTGAGTCTGAGCGCACCTCTCTTGTATCTGAGAGTCTGAACTTTCTACTTCTATCTTTTTTACTCTAAGTCTAATATGAGGTTACGAGAGGAAGGCGGCAGGCGGGATTGAAACCCGTAGGACCGCGCCAAAGCCTCTGTGGGAGGTTCGACCCACCGATTGCGGGAGCTCTGCCGGAACCCAGGCGGGGTTCTGGAGGCAGGGAACACTCAGGTATAAATCTCGTCTGACGCGTGTGATCCCTTCCCCTAACTAGTACCCCCTGGGTATCTGAATTTAACTATGTATGAATATTACTTTTGTTTTGTTATGTATGTCAGGACATGCATCGTGAAAAGTTAAACGAACAAGTATGTATGAGAGTTCATATAAATTTTGAGTGGATTCAGACAGAATGAACTAGGGGAAAGGGGGGGATGAAGGTGTTTGCATACTTTGACTGGGTCAACCCAAGGCTGAGCTCCTCTAAGTTGATGTGGGCTCAGTGCTATGTTTAATTATGTTTGTTGGGTTGGCTGTATGATCTTTGAGGACTGGGCCTATCCTAAGTTGGACGGACCAGTCGCTGTTTCCTTTTGGGGTTTCTGAACAGGAGGATGGGCGCCCTAAGTTGGGATGACTCGGCATCCTGATGTTTCTTGTTAGGTTGCTGAAAACAGGACTGGGGATATTCTAAGTTGTGTAGACCCAGTTCTGTGTGTGTTTTCTTCTGAGGGGGACAAAGGCGTAAGGCTGAGCGTACCCTTAAGTTAGGGCGGCTCAGTCATAAACCATGTTCAAAATGACCAACCAGAGTATAGAAATTTGATATATATTATATGAACCTATATCATCTGACAAACCGGACACCCTAAGTTGGGAAAGCCAGTCAGTAAGTCAAGTAGAACAAGAAGAAGAGAAAAACTATGAAGAATATGATGAAGGTAACCAGGGCAGATTGAGCGTACCCTTAAGTTAGGGCAGATCAGTTTTATGCTTGTAATAATACAAAGGTGCAGAGAGTTAGTATAAATCTGCTTTTATTTTTCATCTGCTTTTATTTTCCCTTCTAAACATAAGGCAAGATTGGATGTCTCCCTAAGTTGGGTAGGTCTGATCATCTGCCTAATAAGAGAGAAAAATATAAAGTTTGTGCAAGTACCTCAATGGTTGTTCTCTTATATTGTCGTTACGGAGGCTAAGCGTACCCTTAAGTTGGGGCGGCTTAGTCATACGTCGTTTGTGGTTGTTCAGGCAAGTCAGGCGTACCCTTAAGTTAGTGTGCTCTGGCCGTATTGTCTTATGTACCTAAACCTGTTTAAGCTAGCTAGGCATACCCTTAAGTTAGGGCGACCTAGTGATATGCTGTTGTCGTGGATGTTATGTAGGTTGGGCATACCCTTAAGTTAGGGCGGCCTGACCATTCGTCGTTCGTACTTGTTTTAGGCAGGTTAGGCACACCCCTAAGTTGGGGCAGCCTAGTCCTATGCCCTACGTAACTTTGTCTATGAGCTGACTAGGCATACCCTTAAGTTATGGCAGTCTAGTTTATGCTTCATGTCGTCAGTTAAGCAGAAGCGAGACGTACCCTTAAGTTAGGGCGGTCTGGTTCTGCGTGCTTTTACTTATTTACTTAGGCAGGTTAGACATACTCTTAAGTTAGGGCCTTGTCTGATCCTATGCCATAAGTGAGGGGGTCTACCAAAGGAAAACAACTGAGTGATCCAACGAACTACTTGGGCAAATTGATGTGGGATTGCGAGAGATGTTTGCTTGTGCATACTTGTGGGCTCTCACTCTGGGCGTCTGTTTCGATAGGTTAGTTGTTGTAGACGCTCGCCAAGTTCTGGAGCCATAGGTAGATGAGATTGATGATGAGAGGGAAAACTTGGGATGAAGATAAGACTGACCCTACTAGGAGTTAGGATCAGGGCTAGCCACACTCTCATCTAGAGGTTGTGCGAGCTATCATTGATTTTGAGTCATCAAAAATGTGTCAGAAGATAGTCCCGAGTATAGCTTGCTTTGTCATTTTATCTTTCAACTTTGTATAAATCTTAACAGCCTCCTGTCCCTACAGGAAGCGCTGTCGAAATTTCTGCAAATCTGAAAGAGTTAGTCGTTTTTGGACTCATAGAAATTCTGAAAAGACATTTTTTCCTACGGGAAGCACTGCCAAAATTTTGTAGAATTTAAGGAGTTAGAATATTTTTCAGCTAGAGGCTACTTGGCAGATTCATTAAGGATAGAGGAGGTGTTCAGTGGCTGGGTACTAGTAGAGGAGCTAGGCTACAACCTAGGGAGTATTCCCCCTTTTCTTGCATGAACATAGTAGTGTTCCTTTTGGTCTGTATTGTGGTGCATGTTTCCGTATTTTGCCTGAAGGCTTGATCTGATTAACCTGATCCTTTAAAAGGATCACTTTTCTGTTATCGCTCATAACAGGTCGGTTGCCGATTCATCGGCGTACGACTCAACTCTCCCATTCCTTCTGCCTCTCAATCTAAGGCCTTGACCCATGTCAGGATTTATGTGTTTTCTTCGGGTTTTCACCCAGCTTCTTTATAAAAGACCATTTCTTAAAGACTGAGTATTTTTGTTGAGGATTGGTGGGGAAATGGTTGGGCTTGTGTGCATAAGGCAGGGTGTGAGCTGGAGAAGGTTGGAAAGTTGACCGCTTTAGCGTGTGTGATGTTGCTTGAATGTTGTACGTATGACTGCAGGTATGTATGAGAGGATCTCGATTGAGTCTTGTTGCGTGATTATGTTTGGATTCAGATGGGCAAACCACACAACTGTCGTGAGAGTGAACCACCCCACAACCTTTGCTTTGAGTGAGATTGTTATTTTCCCCCTCTGATAGTGTGACAGTCAGAGTAAGCGCACACTCGGGTAACCCTCATAGGGCTATGCGACCGCGTGCTTACGTTTTTCTCTGCTCAAAGATTTTATTAGGTCGGACGATAGTCCCAGGCCTGGAGTTCAAGGTCCTTGCCCAAGACATTGATTTACTTACTGTCCCATGGAAACAGAAGCGCCGCAAGGAGGAGGGGTTGTCCCCCAGCAACTCGGCCCGACGGGCGTTCGTATTTTCCCCTGCCAATGTCGAGTACTCTTTTTTTTGTCCTTGTTGTAGATTATTTTGGTGGAACGATAAAGTTCCGGTCGGAAGGATTAGCGTGTCGCTGGTGATGCGCCAGACAACTCACCACTGCTCCAAATCCCTTCCTGCCCTAGGGACCATCTCACCCCGCACCCGTTGGGGCACCTCAGGGTGTAGAAGATGGCAAGGCCATCAGGCCGGTTTTGCGCTCGCTAAAGGGTTACCCCCCTTAGCGCGCACTTCAGCCGACGCCTGAGCGTCGAGAGCAACCCATGACTCAAAAAGAGGCCACTCGTGTATGGGCATCACATAGTGCACCGACATCACGACTGCTTGTGCAGATCCGCATTGTTGGTCGGTATGTGTAGGTCCTGCATACGCGCGGCTTTATACTAAACCACGAGCGCAGCACTTACCAATTTCCGCGCTCGAAAGTTATGGGACAAGCGAAGAGGGCAAAGGCGCGTATTGGCTAGTAGACCCAAGTTTCGGCAGCGTGAAACGACGCGTGGGCAGGATATCAGTCCTAGTCAGCCTATGGGGATCCGCGTATGAGCCTCCAACGTCTCGAACGTCGGGTTGCCTATGGGTCTGAGTTTGGGCATCACTTGCACGCACCTTTCGCGTTGGCCTACCCCTTCCCTTTGGAACGGCTATCAGACTATCTACAGTTGATTTCTCCTTTAAGTTTTCATGGTTGGACGTTGTAGTCCGTGGTAGTCGTCAAAGTCAGACCCCTTGAGGTTAGCTACCACGACAGCCGTGAAACTGTTTACTTAACCCCTCTGCATAGGGTGCAAAAGAGGGTGTGGTCGTCAACCGCGCATGGCGGTTGTCTAGCGCCGAGAAGGTAACCCCTCAACGCGCTTGTCAGCCGACACTTGAGTGTCGAGCACGACCCTCGAGATTACCAAGGGTCGCGCGGTTACGAGTACCGCATAGTACCTCATCAGCGTGATTGCTTGCGAATGCCCGCATGACTGGTCGATATGAGGAGGCCATGCGCTCGTACGACTCTTGTACAAAAATCCAGCCCTCATACCTATCTGAGTCTCTCAGCGTAAAGTTATGGGTCGGATACTGAAGGGGCTAGGAGTGTTGCTGTGTTGTGGTGTTGTTTATGGTGTTTGTTTTGTGTGTGTCCATGTGTTATGTGTGGGTAGATATGAGTGTGGTGGTGTAGCGCGTGTTGTGTGTGATGCGTCCTAGTCGACGGGCGCCGAGTCGCGTTTGGGATCTGAGCCCCCCAGTACATCGATTCGCGTGCGGGTTCGATTTTCGGGCGTTCGACCATGCGTAACCCCCTAGGCTATAGCGAACGAGAAACGCCCTTGGCTGGGCTACCTCGACAATTGCATACGAAAAACTTTCGCATGTGGTTTAGTAGCTCGGCAGGGATACGCGCACCTAAGGGATGGTGACAACTCCCGCAGGTGGAGGTAAGCGGTGCCTCACGTGACCCTGTCCTGTCGTAGGGGCTCGCGAAAGGTACGGCTGGCGCACTTGGTCGGAGCGGCAAACGCTCTCCGCCAAGTCCTGCATAATCCTGTGTGATGCAGTCGGGAGGGTGGCCGTGCGGGACCGATGCGCTCGACACCGAGTTGAGGTGCTAAGAAAAGAGGAAGAAGGCGATATGATAGGGATGTTGAGTAAGCCACGTGACAGCTACGGGGAGAAAGAGAGAGGCTCGGAGATATGTATGAAAAGTTACGAGATCAATGTTGAAGATGTCTCTTGAGCCTTCCCATGAGCTACGTTGTGCCATAGTCACTCTAACTTCTTTTCTCAAAATTGGAAGTGTTTGAACACGCGGGAAGTTGGTAACGTAAACTCGTGCATCGGGCTTGACTAGTCTGAGTAGCGTATAAAGTGAGGCATTGTAATATAGGGGTTAATGCCTTTTTGCCTCTAGCCACATTGATTACAACTTTTTTCACCTCTCTGGTGAGCTATGTTCTAACGTTGTGGGAGTAAATAGGGGTAAGATAAGTGGGTTCTAATGTGTCATGATATGTTCGTGAACTTCGTGGTAATCTCTTGCATCTAGCAAAGCTTGCCTAGGCGAACCCGACGATCTGATCTCGCACGTTGTCTCAAGTTGTTTATTGTCAGTTTAATCTGTCGTTATTCTGCGGGTTTGGATAACGGGCATTACTGGTAGCTGTTGGATTTTCGTGGCTTCGTGTTGTCATCGAAAGTTAACAGTTGTTTTCGAGGATGACGATTGAGCATGTTGGGTCTTGAATTCTTTTGAGTCGAGAGATCAGACTCAAGTAAGACTGCGTTTACCCCTGATCTGAGCTTCTGAAAATTAATACTCGTTATTCCCCCTCTCCTTTTCTTTTTTGTCCAATGTCTTGATTGATATAATTTGAGTTGGGATGTTGTTCCCTTTTAAATGTTCGAGAGAGATTATTAGCAGTAGCGGATACTAAGTGCTTTGTCCCGGTGCCAACAGAGCCAAGTCTTATACGAGAGTCTGAACTTTGAATTGTTGACTCAACCGACCTCACAATCACGGTAAGGGGAAGGCGGGTGAACCTGGGGAGAGGGGCGAGTGAGTTGTTCTCAAGAAAGAGAAAAGCTCGGACGCGGCTCCCTAAGTGCCCTACTTTTCATGTTGTAGTTAATGGGCAAAAAACAAGCATTGTTGCGAAGGGTGGCTTACACATTGATGAAGTATTCACTGGATCGGGACTGATGAGTGTGAAAAAGACCTATAAGTTCAATCGTTAGTCTGTAACATTACTTGCCACGCTGGACTTGTTTTTCCCTTGTTTGTGTAAGCTTTGAAAATTTTGGCACTGCTAGAAATGGCAATGCCAGAATATCATTCTAGTTGCTGATGTCTGTCCTGTACGAGTAGGACCTTCTACCCAGTGGTTCCTCGAATATTGTTCAGTCAAAAGTAAGTACTGACAACCCGTTGCGAGAGCACTAACTGGGCTAATTGGGGCTTGGACGTTGCTCGATGGGTATAGGGATGCTAGTAGAACTCTGCATATTTACTTGAGCAGATAATTGCTGCTCGTTTTATCTCTTCAACGAGGCCCCGTAGAGAAGGTCGATATCGAGGAACTCACTGCCCGTCATTTACCTACCTGAGCAAGCTAATTTGCTAGCAGCCTATACCAAAGACCGCTCTAAGGGTTACTATAGAGGGAGATCGGTAGTAAAACTCCTGAAACATGCCCAGGGAGGACGGGCGGAAAGGTGAACACTTTGATATCTGTTGGTGCATTGTTTGTGCATGCGAATTCGATCAATTAAACTCTATCTATCCTTCAACTGAGAAGACACCTATTAACACTGAGTTTGAGGGTTGTGATTGGGAGAGCATTGCACGCATGGATGGGAATAGAGAATTGTTACTCGTCGCTAGCTATAGCTAATTAGCGGAAGCCCGTCAGCGATAGTGTAATGCACTTAACTTAGAAGAGATCACTGCCCGCACTATCTCTGTTGCTTGAGTGAAGGCAGCCTTGGTAAGTCTTGGTCTGACGTGCAATGAAGACTGAAACTGCATAAAGGTGCGGTGCCCGACTATTTCCATTACTTTATGTGTGACATCCAAGCATGGGAAAACACTTTGCGCTTCATTCAAGAACGACTTTTATTCCTCTCAAGCAAAACAGAGCAAAACATGGGGCACTCATACGTAAATCAACACTTCGCAACCCTATACCCCAGTGTTTGGCCAGTGTGTAGTTGACACCGGCGATTATCTGAGTCTTTCAAGCATACAAGCAACATTCATTCAGCGCACAATCTGTGTCTAGTCAACCCCCAATTCAGCCGTCTCTGATCGGAGAGTCAATTGTCTCGAGCCCATCGAGCCCCTCTGGGCCGGGCAAATACGCACACCTGTTTTGGGAGTAAAAGTCGATATAGAGTTGAGGGTCGTGCCAAGACTTATTGCAATATGATCTACTCATCTACTGGGGCCTAGTACCAACGGGGACTATGAGGAGCGACGAGATTCTAGTGGTGAAGTGTACCGTAGTTTGAAGCAAGAGAGAGGGATGAGAAGAGGAAGCATGCAGAGAAATGAAAGTTCTTAAATTAACTCAGAGAGAGTTTGCGATTGAGATGACGGGAGGGAAGAAGTACATTTAATACGTGTTTTGTTTCTGTGGTCACGATGGAAGGTTACACAGTACTGACTCGTGGTTAGAAACAGTGGAACATTCTAGGTAAAGAATCAGATCGTAAATGATGATCAGTCATTTATTTACATCAGTTGCGAGCAAACAATATACGAGCAGCACTCAAAACAACATTCAGGAACACGTTTGTTTCCATAAACCTGTCAACCCAGTGAACAGTGCTCAACGTTGTTATCAGCGACCAGTGTTCAAACGCTGTTATCGAGGGAACAATATTTCGTGTCACCATCATGTGGGTAGTGTTCAATCGGTGATTAACTAATATATAATCAGTGCTCAGCCAGTACTCCATTGGCATCTCAGATGTTAGATATATGCAAGCGAAACCTAAGTTGCTTCCTATCATTAAGAGACCATTGTATAGTGACTCATAATTCCAGCAGACTTCAAACAACACTCAATCAACAGTACTTGGCCGACATTCAATCGATATTCAATAAGCGCTCGTTACATTACCCGTGTCAGAAATCAGTATCAATTAGACAGTACGTTTATCCAAGGACACGAGAATCAGTCTGAACACCTTTCCCCAATCCATGAGTACAGTGCAGACATTCTCAGTCCCGAAGGCGGTCCTTTCCAATCTCAATAAAGTTGCTTCTAAGGACGCCTTTCAACATCAGTATGTTAGTGCGGTCAGCTTCAAGCAGGAAAAACTATCCATCCATGTGGTTCACACTGAGTACGTCGGAGGTACCATTCATGACTTGAGACCCTACTTGAGGAAAGGCAAGGAGACTCATTAGCACTTTGACTCAGTCTAGACCACAGCAGCCAGGTACCTGGAAGAAAGAGAGAGAGAGCTCGACGAGAGCGGTACTAAGCTGATCCGCAGCTTCGGACCAAAGCTCTACTCTGACTATCCCAGGCCTCAAGTACCCATTACTATGACAGACGGCTCATGTTGGGGTAATATGATTGATCTGGCAAAGAGGTACATGTCCCCTGTAGTGATCGATTATGAGACAGTAACTGAGCCCTCCGAGTTCCCACATCTCAGACGGGGAATCTTCTCTCAACCATATCTTCCCACACTATGGGAGGAGTTTTGTGCTATGGTTGATTTCCGTATCATGAGACTTGGATGAAAGTGTTCAGACCTTGCAGGCTTCAGGTGACTCTACACACAGAGACCACAATCTAAGAAACTACGGAGACATGGCCGAAAGCACAAGGAACAGGCAGCTAAATGACAGATTGTGAGTGTGATCCAGAGGGATGAGTGAAGACTCGAGATTAGTGTTGGCTATGCTCTCCTTCACGTGTACTTCTTGAGACTATTATGAGTTTCATTCTTCCCTCATCTGACTTTGTCATTGTTTGAGTCAGTTAGTCGTGTTTCTTTGCTTTGCATTGCTGATAATTGCATTCTTTTCTGATGATTTTTTCACAGTTCTCAAAATTAGAAAATTGGCAAAACGATGCGTGCATGACATATCAGAATCTTGTTATTTTATTTGCATGTTTCTCTGTTGTTCCGAATCAAAATAAAAGATTCCTAAGACCGGAGACCGGCGAGGACCGTAATTGAAGGGTCTCGCTCGAAGCCGGAGGCACACAACAGAAAGAGATTTGGTTTATTTAATTTATTTTATTTATTGCAAAGTGCATACAAAATCCTGCGTGACAGTCTGTTGGCTTTCCGGTCGCATGAAGTGGCCCGACTGGAAAAAGTGCGACAAAAATGGCGCCATTGGCGGGGACATGAAAATTTTTTGTGTCCGGAACGAGCCTGGTTCAGCAAACAGTTTTGAACTTTGATTAGACCTTGAGAACTGTTGAAAATTTTTGAATTTTGCAGACTCGTTTTGCAATCTTTTCTTGAGTTATTACTCTCTTGAGAAAACCTAGTTGCTAATTGAGTCTTATCTTTGCTTGTATGAGTTACCACGCTGGACCGGAGAGCGTGACTAATATTATTGACAGGAGAGAATCAAGCTTAATCTCAGGTATGCCTCATGAGCCTATGATGTCCTTGAAACATTGAGAAGAGAAAGAAAGAATCAAGAGTTCGGAGACTTCATCAAGAATGTTAACTTCTGATGCATTGAAAGAACTTTCGAAAGTGACTACTAAGGGAATATTCCCCTATCAGTATGAGCATTGCTGGGTCTACCGTTCTGGCAATTCGGTCATCAGCATAGTGTTGGCTCACTTCTTGGAGGGAGATATCTATGATATCCGTCCTTATGTCAAGAAGGGAAACTGCGACGATGGTGAGGCCTTCAACTGGTTATGGGGAATTGCGATTCAGTCTCTTTATGATGAAAAGGCAGGTTTAATTAAGCAGGAGAAGAAAGTGGAATGAGGTTTAATGCCAGTGACATATGAGACTGTTCCGATCCCACCTATTCCTGACAGCTACTGTGATGGGACTAATTGGCATCCAATTATCAGCATGACACTGAAGTGGGAGAAATGAATTTGTGGTTATGAGAACTAAAGAGACTTCACCAGAGGAAATCAAACAGAGAAGGTTGAAATTTGACAGAGGTTCAGACCCAAGTCAAGAAAAGGTTGAGTGTCTTCTGAGATCCTTGAATACAATAAGTAAGAGAGAGGTGTTTTCGTATGAGGCTATCAGATATGAGATGGTCGAGAGTGGATGAGAGCAGAAACGATTCTATATACTGACATTTTACTTCATAGACCTGGACATGTATGATGTGAGAATTTATGTCCCAAGAGAAAGAAGTACTGATGCAGTGTATGAGAGATGTTGGGGATTTGCTGAAGAGGTTGTATTGAAAGAGAAAGAGAGACTTGAGAGGGAAAACAAGAGTTTCACTGGATCTACATGATTTACTATCTTTGAGGGATTTCCAGTTCCTCCCTTGCCCGACGTTAATTTGTCAAGAGAAAATTGCTCTACGGTGGTTGAGTTTGCTCTGAGAGTGAAACGAGACAAAAGAGTCAAATGAGTCGACGCTATGTATCCTCAAGAGAGAAACCCTGACTTAGACTGATAAGAGACCATGGAGGATTGAGTAAGGCTGAATCGGATAAACTGTTAAATTCTCACAATTTTATAACGAAGAGAGTCGTAATCCCTTATGAGATTGTGAGGTATGAGGCCATAAAGAAACCAGGACGAGAACATGACTGTTTGTTTATTCTTACCTGCTATTTTATTGATTTTGATGAGTATGATATTGTCATTTACGCACCGAAACAAAGATTTGGAAAGTATAGAAAGGGTGCGTGTTGACAATCTTGTGCATGATGAGAAGAAAAGGTTAAAGCTATGTCAGACCTTTCGTTGGAATACCATCTCCACCTGTTGAAGGATTTACATTCTCAAGACACAATTGGTCAGCCATGATAGGTCTTGTATGAAAAGTGAAGAGAGTCCAAGAATAATCTTAGTAGTCAAGATAACTACTTTGAGAGGTAAACTTTATGGGGTGGCAGGGTATGATAATCCCTTTGTAATCCTGAGGCATGAGACTTGTGGAAAATGACGTATAATATTTCATATTCCTATAGTTAAATTCCTGAACTCCGAGAGTTTGGATGTGAGGGTTTACTCCTCCGCCTGTCTAGAGGAGGAAGTTGACTACTTGGAGTATTTAAAGGGGGCCTATGTCAGTCTTGAGTGAACAAAAGAATGACTATAGAAGCTAAGCAGGAAACTAACATGGGGAGTGGGAGTAAGAGAATTTGAAAGGCTCCCTGAGTTCTCAATTGCGGAGGGATTTAAAGAGATTGGATGTCTCTTCTAGAGGCTATTGCTGAGATTGGTAGAGCAAGGGAGAAAGACTCTACTGTGATGATAAATTCCCTGCTTCTGAGTACCTTTGAACACAGGTTAAAAATTTCTGATTATGTCCAACCTGATATCTATCTTTCAGATGTTTCCTATGATGGTTAACGATGTCCAGCTTGGTTGAACAGTTAACATTTGGGGTTGTACTGAAGGAAGAATAATTAAAATAGAAGAGACTCTTCGGATCTCTAACAGAAACCTCTCTACCGTGGATGAGCTTTAGTTCTTGCAACCTTTTCTTGATCAGATGAGAGATTCTGCCTTGAGAGTTGTCATTGACCAGACTGAGATTAACTACCTACTGAAGGTAGTGAAAGTGGGAGCTACTGAAAGAATATCCTATCATTCTTCCAGGGAACGAGTCTCTCTTGCTAGGAGGATTAACACCGGATCATAAGCCATGCAATTTGCTTATGAGATTATAGACTTGACTCAATATTTTATGATTCGGGGTATTGTAAAATGGTATAATAGAAGATTGAGTAGGGATGATGAAAGAGAGTTGATTGAAGATTACATTGGAAGGCTGAGAATGATTGCTTTGCCTTTGATCATTACCAGTCTATTATTGCATATACTTTTTATGTACAAAATTCTCAAGGCATAGAACAAACGAGAAAAGAAAGAAACGAGTCTGTATCCCTTGCGAGAAGAGTGAGAGATTGAAAAATAAGGAAAAAGAGGACAAAAGTGACAGAAAGGGAGAAGAAAGTATCCGAGAAAATCCATGATCAAGATGGCTGGTCGTTCAAGACCTAGCTCATCTGCAGGGACCAATGAAAAGGCCTTGGTTGGGGTTATATGGGAATTGGTTGAGAGAGTTGACACTATAAAAGGAAGGTCAGACATTGCAAGAGCAAAGAGGCCAGATGAGAGAATTCCCTGTTTCAGAGGACCTCAAGTAAATGATTTTCTGGACGAGTATGAATTATTTGGGCTCAATTATGGCTGAACAGACAAACAACGACTTAAACACTTTCTATCTTACTGTGACACAGACTCGAGGTTGGTTGTTCAAGAGTTGATGGAAGGGACCACTACATGGGAAGAGGTCAAATAGAGAATGAAAAATGAATTTGAGAAAAACTCAGTTCCAACCACAACCAAAGATCTACTCAACATCAGAAGAGCTAAGTATGACACTTTCAATGTTTACCTTCAGACTTTCATCCGAAGAACAAGAAAAATTCCATATTTGGACGAAGCTCAGAGATGCCATATATTTTTGACAAATTTTACTTACACAAAAAGACAGACAGTCCTCAATCAGGCTCAACACTATCCTCTCAGATGGGATAGAATTGTTGCAATTGTTAGGACTCTACGTACAGTTTCTCATAAGAAATGGTCACTGGATCAGATCAGTACATTGGCCAAGGACTGGGAGACTGAGAATGACATGAACAGAGGGAACAATTTGAGTGCTGAAAATATTATTCAAGGAGTGATGGCTAACTATATGCCTGCAAACCATGTTGTGGATGACAGAGGAAAGCAGAAAGCTGAAAGTGAAGAGGATGATGATGATGATGACGATAATGAAGGCTATGGTAAGAAGGGAGATTCTTCTAGATCCTGAAAGAATGAAGAGAATTGTGATAGAGGAAATAGAGAAAGA